>RJWJ010017968.1:0-32241 GCA_004363605.1 Indri indri
AGGCATCACCCAAGGCAGGGAAGGCAGCTAGGGGGGAATTATTCTCTCTCCAGCGGTTATCGACCCTCCAAATGGATATCATACTTTCTCCATTCATCTTGGCATGCAGCCCGGACGCTCTCGCCCAAGAGAGCACCATTAGTTGGCAACAAAGGAGTTGAGACATTAATGATCATTTTCTTACAATTTAAAACAACTGCATATCCTTCTAGTCCTCCGTACTTCTCTGTAGCTGCACCTCCTTTCTGCCTTCTGAGATCTCTGCGGTTGGAGATAGATCTGGGTTTGAAAGTCACTACCTGGGTGAGCTATTCTTCATGGGATCGTTCTGAGTATCTAATGGGATGACATAGGGGAAGGTTCTGGATTTAGCCCTTAGACACTGTGAGTTTCTAACCTCACTCTTGCTTTCCCAATGCCCAGAACCCCTAGGGCCTCAGGCAACGTGGAAAGTGGGAGATGTAACTCGGCCTCTTCTAGTTCCTCACCACTGGGCACCTGGTTCCCACCCTCTTCTCCCTCCAATCCCTTTTCCACGTCGTAGCCTGAGTCATCTTTTGGAAATATTCGTAAGGCCATGCTATCCTCCTGCTTCTCCAGTGGCTTCTCGTGGGTCTATAAAAATAAGCCTCCTTATCACAGTCAAAAACCTTGCTACTCAAAGTGTGGTCCTTGGACCAGGAGCATCAGCATCCCCGGGAGCTTGTAAGAAATGCGGCTACTGACTCTGACCTACTGAGCAACCAGGCCCTGGTATTTGTTCAAAGCTCCCCAGGCGGCTGTAAGGCGCAGCAGGGGTTAAAAATAACTGCTTTGCCTTATCTGTCCCATATCCGTCCCTCGCCTGTCCCTCACCTCTCCAGCTTCGTTTCTACCACTTCCCTCTCCTCTGCTCCAGCCAAACCTGCCTTCATGCCATACTCCAGGAAACTCTTAGGTCCCCAGCTCTGCCATTCCCACTACCCAGAAAGCTCTTCTCAAGGTCGGCCTCTTCTCATCATTTAGGACTCTATTTAAATGTCACCTTCTCAGGGAACGTTCCCTTACTATCCCCACCCGCCCCTGCTCCGTATCCCCTTGCCCTGTTTATTCCCTTTACAGCATGCATTGCTATCTGTAGGTAACCGGTTTTCTGTATTTGTTTGTTTGTGGAATGATTTTTTCCTTCACTGGAATTTCAGTTCCTGCTGGGCGTGGTGGCGCCCTGGCTCCAGTAGTCCCAGCTACACTGGAGGCTGAGGAGGGAGGATCACATGAACCTAGGAGTTTGAGTCCAGCCTGGGCAACACACCAAAACCTGGTCTGTAAAAAAAAAATAAATAAATAAAAAATTAAAAATTAAAGAAAGAAAATAAAAAGAATTTCATTTCCAGGAAGATAGTGACCTTGTGGATTTTATTTACCGGGAGGGCTGGATTAATAGCAAACTAAGCATGTGTTTTGGACAAGAATACGGGGTAGGGGAGAGGGAGGAGAGAGAGAAAACGATTTGAAAATGAGATGTGACATTTCGAAATCCTATTAAAGTAGTCATCATGGAAAAAACTAGAATTTTTCAGACTTCCTTATACATATTTTAAGGACAGTGGTTTTCTATTAATTACACATGAGAAAGAATATCATCATCTTCTTAGTACTTAGAGCTTTTAAATTTTTTAGCTTTTAAAAAATTAAAGTGTAACATGCGTACAGAGAAATGCACATGTCGTAGGCACGTAGCTCACTGAAATTGCATAAACTGTACACACCCGCGTGCAGGGAACGGCAGCTGGTAATCCCCTGGAAGCCTCTCTCGTGCTCCTCCCTGCCCTGGGAGTGCACTGACCTGACTTCTAACAGCGTAGACTCAGTTTTTGGTTTTTTGGGTTTTTTTTTCTTTTTAAGTTTTAATCCAACAACAGCAGTGCCTAGCAAATACAAGATGCTCAATCAGTGTTTGTTGAATAAACTAATTGGTTAATTAATTAGTTACTCTGGGTGGTAATGAAGCATCAGTGTAGGTGCATCAGTTGTGACGAATGTCCCGCTCTCGTGGGGCCTGTCGATAACGGGGGAGGCTGTGCGTATGTGGGTACGGGGGACACGGTAAATCCCTGTACCTTCTTCCCGCTTGTGCTATGAATCTAAAACTGCTTCTGAAAATAAGGTATATATACATATACATATATATGTATTTTTTTTTTTTTAAGTGATGGGCTCAGAGCTGACCTAACTCCCTTTCTACCCAAGGCAATTGACTGGCACATTTACAGGGTCTGATTAGCAGGAGCATTTTGATAGAAGCCACCAGCTGAGCTTGCTTTGGTGCCCACCCTGGTGCATTTACCCAGCTGTGCCACAGCTCTCCACGCATTAGCGGGACTTGTCACACTGGTGGGCTTTTCTTGGAGCCACTGTGTGGTCACTGCCCTAGGGTTTCTTTGTGTGTAACGGGGGCTCATATTTCGCCCCTGGGAAGCTCGGGTTCCTGTTCTTCCTGCTGAGCTTTTCGTCTTTCCGTCCCGGCTGCGGTGGTGGCCGTGCTGGACAAGGCACAAAGGCTGAATGGTGGCTTCGGAAGCAAAAAGCGACTAAGCTGCAGTTTCCTGTGCAGGAGTGTGGGGCGAGGGAAGGAGGGAGCTCTGGCACTGACCCCCAAAGACAGGGACCCCCTGGCAGTCCTGGATTCTTTCCTGCCACTGGACTTGTTCCGAATCCTCTCATCCGTGTGGCACCTCCCTCCCCCCATTTCTTTGCCTCTATGGCCAGGAACTACAGTTTCTTCAAAGGACAACTGTCCCAACTGTGAGAAGCCTTCCTGGACACTCTCCTCCCCACCCCAAATTCCTGCCCACCCCCACGCCCAGCACACACACGTGCCCCACAGTTTGCATTAGCTGTGATAGTTCGCACCGTCACAGGGCAATAACCACCTCTCACAGCAGTGCCAAGCCCCGTGCTAGAGCTTCACCTGCAGCCCCTCACCCAGCCCTCACCCCAGCCCTGTAAAGCCCCTTCTGGCCTTGCCCCCATTTTACAAATGGGAAAAGTGAGGCCGCAGAGGGTTGGGTCACCCGATATCTCTCAGCTGGTAGGAGGCCGAGCCAAGGCTGGCCCTTCAGTCTACTTGACCCAGGGTGGGGGCAGATGCTGGGGGCACTCCCGTGCTCACCTGACACAGCCAGGTCACAGCTGAGCCCCTCTTGGGAATCGCCCTCAGCAAAGGAGCTGCCTTGGCCAAGGCCACACCCCCTCCCCAGAGATCTCCCATATCCGAAGGCCGGGCCATGTCAGGGTACAAAGGCTCAAGCCCCTTGCCTTCATTTAGGATATCTCTAAATGCCGTCTTGGCTCCAGAGTCCCCGTGGGACTGGCTGAACTCACGGTCATGACCACAGTCCCACTTCTGCCTCCATAGAGGCCTGCTCCCCTCACCCCTCACATGGGGGTTGTTCCCGGGAGCCCATCCCAATAAGCCTCAGGCAAGCAAAGCTCTGTCTCAGAGCGTGATCCCGGGAACATGACTAAGCCAGCACCAACCCCACACTGAAGCGTGCTCTGCTGCAGGCTGCGCCCACAGCCCTCTCCATCACGGGACCCAGCGAGCAGATGAGGGACACAAGCCCCTCCACTTCTCCATGCACTCCTTGGAACTGGAGGTCCCCACGTATAACAAAAGGTGGCTCAGAACAAGGGGCCAGGGAAGAAATCCTGCCCGGTGCGCCACTTCATTGCGGCTTTGCATCCTTTGCATTTCTGACCCCTGACTCTACTTTTCGAGGTTGGTGGCATCTCCCAAGACAAGGTAGGCTGACGTGGGCCATTGTCCCTCCAGAAGCCCTGGGCTTGTGATAGAAGAATCTCCCTTTCTTGGTCCAATGGTGCAAGGCCTGTGTTCCCTCATCCGCATCCAGGGGAGCAATGGGGTTGCTGATACGTCTCACTCGGCCACTGCACTCCGGGCTGCTGCTATGTGGAGGCCAGCACTTACTTGCATCTGGGCATAGGACAGGGTCTTTGGCTTTGTGGACACTCAGAAATTGTTGCTTGAATGAAGAGACAAGACAGGGACCTGGGCAGAAGTGCGGTAAAGGTGGAATGACCACACTTAGCGGGTGTGGGTGGGTCACTCGGCTCACTCCCATACCACGGATGAGCTGGGGAAGGAGCCCACCCCCGCCTCATTGCGCCAGGGCCTAGGTGTGGCTATTCCCGAAGGCACCTGCTCTTCTAACGCCTGCAGAAATCCGGGGTGCAGGCAGGCACCCCCGTTTCCCTCCTCTGTACTTGAGAATCTGTTGGGCTTGTGCAACTTCGCTGGCTTGGGCCTTGTACTGCTCAATTCCATCCACCGTCTCTGCAAGCTGTCCTTGTAGCTGGGCAGTATCTTTCTTGCTTCTGTATTCCTGAATCTTCCTGTCCTGGATTGAGCCCACTGTTAGCATTTCATTCATTAATATTCTCATTGGTAAAAGCTAACAGTTTTTAAACATTTACTATGTGCCACTGGCCTAACTACATTTCTTGAATTAGCTCATTGAACCGTGACAACAGCCCTATAGATTGTTATTCTCATTTTGCAAATGTGGAAACTAAGGCACAGACATGTCAAGCAACCTGCCTGAGGTCACACAGCTAATAAAGCGGTGCATGCACTTAACCGCTGTTCTGCATGTCTCCCTGTGCACAAAGTTAAGGCATTTGAATATAGAGAGAAGGACAAATGAGTTGCGGGGTAGAAAAAGAAGGCAGGAAATAAGTGATATTTATTGCCTAATGTGTACTAAGTGCTTTCCCAGTACCTTATTTTTTTTACTCTCAACAACTGCGCTATGAAATAGGGAGGCTCAGAGATGTTAAGTAACTTGCCCAAGGTCATCACAGCAAGCATCAGAGCCAGAATTTAAACCCAGGCTTCCTGCCACCCGTTAGAGCCACTTCACTCTTCGCAGAAAGCTATGAGCTCCGAACCATTTTCGGCGTGAGAAAACCATCACATAAGCTTCTAGCTCAGGTTGTGACCTCCTGGCAGGCTGCCCCATTACTCATTTGTCTTGGTTTTACACACAGTTCCCAGCACAATGCCTGTTGAGTGAACAGATGAATTACAATTCACGTACTTTCACGCAGGGGCACCTGGTGCCTGGCGGGACGCGGTAGAACTAGTGCCACAAACATGCTGTGTAAGTGAGGATTTCTCCACAAAGCAGCGAGAATGGTCTTCTTAAAGAGTAAATCAGATCATGTCTTTCCATGGGATGGCAGAGAAGGCCTCTCTGAGGAGGTGACATTTAAGTGGACACCTGAGTGGGAAGACAAAGCCAGCCATGTAAGCATACAGAGGAGAGGTATTCCAGGTAGAGGGAGTGGCACGTGCTAAAGCCCTGGGGCAGCAAAGAGCTTGGATGGGATCAAGGGGTTAGAGTAGGAGGAGACGAGGGCTGTAGGGTAGACTGGGGCCAAATCACAGAAGCCATCATGGCACCTGGTGGTGACTTCTGATTTCCTTCTAAATAGGACAAAAAACCACTGGAGGGCTTTAAAGTCCTGTGAAGTGGCTTTCTCTGTGAAATTGCACTATGGGAAAGAAATGAGCAAGACTGAACACTGGGAGATCACAAAGGAGATTACTGGAGCCATCCAGGTAGGAGGCGGTGGCGGCTTGGACAGGTGTGAGGAAGAAAAATGTTCCAAAGAGACATGTTTTGCAGATTGAGTTGACAGAATCTGCTGACAACTTGGATGTTTGTGAGGGAGAGAAAAGATGTCAAGAAGACAGCCGGGCATGGTGGCACATGCCTGTTGTCCCAGTTACTTGGGAGGCTGAGGCAGGAGGATCGCTTGAGTGCAGGTGTTGGAGGCTGCAGTGAGCTATGATCGTGCCACTGTGCTCCAGCCTGGGCAACAGAGCAAGACCCTGTCTCTAAAAAAAAAAAAAAAACAAATTAAGTAAATAAATAAAAAAGAAGTCAACTTTTCTGAGCTAGTCAGCAAGAAGACAGCTCTTATTTAAGCGGTGTTTATGATGTGCCTGGCACTATTCTAATCACTTAACATGTATCACCTATCCTCACAAAAACCCTATGAGAGAAGCATTGCTGTGATCCCCATTTTACAGATGGGGATAACTGAGGCACAGAGCAGTTAGGTGACTTGCCTCAGGTCACGTAGTTCGTAGGTGGTGCTACGAGGATTTGAGTCTGCGCAGTCTGGCTCCAGAGTCTATGTGCTAAAATTTCACCCTGTTTCCTCCCCAAAGAGGAATGTTCACAAAATGAAGAGCTTTCCTGGTTGCCCATATCCTGCCCTGAGCTGCTGGGTGAACAAGCACAGCTCAGCTCAGTGGAGCTGCACTCCCGAGGACGTTTGAGGTCACATAGAGACAGACAATGTCCCTGCAGGGAACAAATACCAGAAATGTCACAGAATCCTGCTTCCTGGCCAGAGGGACCTGGGTCCTCAGGGCTTCTCAAGGTGTTTCCCTCTTCTATGCCAGGAAGCCAGCCACAGGGCACTCAGGTTGCCTCTTTCAGACATGGACACGGTGTGGGGCAAGAGTTAAGAGCAAAAGCTCTATAGATAGATCCAAGGTCATTTACTTTGCCTCTGTGAGTCTCGATCTTCCCATCTGTAAAATGGGGACAATGTTAGCATCCTATGGGATTATTATGAGTTAATATATGTAAGGTGCCATTAAAAGGTGCCAGATGCATTCTAAGTGCTTTTTAGGTTGTAATAAAGAAATAAAGTTTGTGGTGGGTGAGGGCACAGAGGAGAGGCAGTTCTTCCCTGAGGCAGGGCTATCGTCCACAGACCACTGACCAGTTTCTGGTCATGATCGGTCATCACATCTGTTCCTGGATGTGACCCGTCGGGAGGCTGATTTGGGAAAATGTTAAAGTTAGCCTGCACCAATCTACTCTCAACATGAAATCAAAGCCAACGAGAAAGAATGATGGATCCCAACATTTGGGGCTGGGGCTGGGCTGTACCAGGCAGTGAAGGAATGTGGTTTATACGCGGTTCACGGTATGCTGGGGGTGGGCGGGGGGAGCTGCAAGTCTAAGGTGGATCCGAGTGAGAACCCAGCCCTCTGGACGTCTCCACTCGGATGTGCCGCAGGACTCTCCGACTCTTCCTGTCCGTAACTGAGCTCAGCGCCTCCTCCTTCCCCACGAACGAACGCAGTCTGTGTTCCTTTCCCTCAAGTGAGTTGCATAACAAAGAAAAGTACAGTGCAAAGAGCGCAAAGTCCAAAGCCAGATCACTGGGGTTCTAAGTCCAGCTCTGTCACTCATTAGCTGTGCTTCCTTGCACAAGTTACTTACCCTCTCTGTGCCTGTTTTCTCATCTGTAAAAAATTAGATGATAATAGTAAGTATCTTATGGTGTTATTGTGAGAATTAAATGGAAGTATGTTCTGTTATCCAGTAAGCACTAAATAACTAATAATCACAGTGTGCGTGGTTATTTGTCTTTTAAAAAAATAACGGTAGCTAAAACATATTCACTAAAACATTCACTATTCTTCATGTAGATAAACTCCTTTATTTCTCACAACCACCAGCTGAGATAAATTCTGTTACTACTCTAATTTACGAAAGAGGAAAATGATACTCAGAAAGGTCGAGCCACTTTCCTAAGGTCACACAGCTTGAAGTGGCAGGGTTGGGATTTGAACTCCGACGCTTCGGTTCCAGAGTTGAGGCTCATAACCCCCACACTAAATTATCTCAAGAGCTTCTTTTTGCACTTTTATGTTTTTAAAACTTTGTTCTTCTACACCTTTCGGGATCAATGAAAAGATGAAACTGGCCAAAAAGATATATCTAGCAAGTTTTCGATGCCCTAAAACAGAGTTTCCCTCAAGGCATGCTTGGCGTAGGATACTGGTATGCTAAGCAGAACCAGTACATAATGCATGGGGTCCAGTGCAAAATGAAAAGGGGGAGCCCCTTGTTCAAAAAATAGTAAGAATTTCAAGACGGGGAGAGCAGAACATTAAGTGAAGCCTGGGACCCTTCTAAGCATGGGGCCCTGCACGACTGCTCAGGTCCTGTGTCCCTGCAGCTGGTCCTGAGAGATATGGATCCCTCGGCCCCCAGGGCAGCACAGCAGCCGTGGGGGATCCGAGCTCTGCTGGGGGCTGTGAGCCCCAGTGCGGCTCCATGTGAAAAAGGCAGGAAGGCCTGTCCTCATGGGTCAGTCTAGACAGCAGGCTCCTCCTCGGTCTCCAGCACGTCTGAGTCAAGGCCCAGTTCTTTTCCCTGAGATTTATTAACCGTAAAATGTTCTGCATGTGTGGGCCGCCACAGCCCTCACGGTATAGATATATATGTCCCTGTGTTCCCACCGACTCCCCGGCAGACATGTGGCAGCTTCATTCTGAAACCCAGCAAATTCTGCAAGGACTCTCGCCCCCTCCTCCCCCGCCTCCTCCACCCCACTCCCACTGTCCCTCATTTCCGTGCCTTGCAGGAGACCCACACCATCAGGAAACCCAGGTAGGTGATGGGAGTGGGGGACACAGGATCTGTGGGCTCTAGCTTTATGGCGATTGAAAAACCACAGTCCCCGAGTCTGCAAGGCTGTGAGTCCCTTGGGCCACTGCATACAGAAGCTGTGGGCTCGTGCAGGACATTTTTATTCTCCACTTGGGCTCCTCAGGAAGCTCCTGGAATATGGGGGTGGCCTTGCCCACTTGACTGTCCGAGGGAGTTGGCCCCAGCGGGGAGCTGCCATCCCACTGCCGGGCTATCACTTCCCTAATATCAGCAACCCAGCCTCTTCTCAATGCATCTCAGAACGATTTTTGGAAATCTATTAATTCAATGAGTATTCACTGGGCAATTACCCGGGGCCAGGCCACATTGTCATACTGCTGGCTGGCTTTGTCCCTTTCATCAAGATTTACCAATTTCGGTATCTCTCCCAGACATTCCAGGAGAAAGGTCACCTTCAAATCCTAGCAAGGGATGTTTGGGTTTCTCAGATTTACTTCTTCAGCTGCCAAAACCTGTCTATCGCCTCACATCTTCCTGTTCCGATCACCACCTGCACCGTCATCATTATCATCTTCATAATGTTTGTTGAGCATGTACTATGTGCTTCCCGGACATTGTCATATTTAATCCTACAGCAAACCTAGGGGGCTTGTACTATTATCTCTATATTACAGAGGAGGAAGCTAAGGTTCAGAGAGTGTAAGTAACCTGCCCAAGGTCACAGAGCCTGGGCTGTAGCAAAAAAATTGCAGTCTTAAAAAAACAACAAAACAAAAACAAACAAACAAAATTCGAAGTCTTCCCCACTTGGAGGAGCTCAGAAGCCATCTGGACATTATCCAGACACAGCCTTCCTTCCTCATCTCCTCTTCCAGCACCTGGCAGGAGCCCTCCCCTGACACACGCCCCATGCCTTCCTGGGGCAGTGCACTGGCTGGGGACCTAGATGCCCAGAGCTCTGGAGCATTGGCTGCCTGCTCTGAAGTGGGTCCCCTCTTTGAGAGTCTGCGCTGTCCCTCCCCAGTGAGGACAAGCTCCCGCGGGAAGGTCACGGCCTGCTTTTCCATATCCCCCACAGAGCCAGCATGGCATGGACACTATGTTGCTCACTGGGGCAACAACGGATGATCCATCTGTGGTTCGCCTGTGCTCTGGGCACGTTCCCAGTCCTCCTCACAGCAGCCCCAGCTGAGACACGCCGAGACTCCTCCCCACCCCGCAAAAACCCTGAGCCCGCCCACATCTAGGCTGTGCCTTATCAGCCCTTGGTTCCTGGGAGCAGGTGACATAGTTCTGCTCAGTTTGTCTGGCATCCTCCCAGGTCCTGATGGGGCGGCCCCACGTGCAGTGGAAACAAACAGACCTGGTTCAAATTCCAAACAAACAGCATGTTTTAAACAGTCCTTGGTTCGAATTCCAGCTCGGCTGCTTGGCTGGGTCACCCTTAGATAACTGCACGTCCACGAGCTGTAGTGTCCTCACTGGCGAAATATAGATAAAGATGCACAGGGACTAACACGACAGGGGGACGTCTAGGAAGGTACCCGGGACAGAGACCTCCTGACACCAGCTTCCTAGACCAGATCTACAGCAGTTCTGTGGATGAAGGGTTCCCTGGAGTGACCCCCACACACCCTGGCTGCACAACCATCACTGCCCTATGTCTCAGGGACATGCTGAGTGCTTTATGTATATTATCTGATATAATTGGCCATTATAATTTTTCAGTTGAAGAAACTGAAGCTTGGAGATGTTAAGAAATTCAACCAAGGTTACACGGTTAAGGAGTGGAGGCAGGTTTGAACTCGGGGTTGGCCGAGTCCTGAGCCTGAGCTCTTGACCGAGTTGTCCCGCGAGGCTGTTCTCGCCAAGGCCACAGGACAGCATCGATGCGCTTAGAGGCAGCGGCCGACGGGAGGAGAGGTGGACAGAGAGGACGGGGTAGGTGTGGTCGGCCTGCTCCAGGGACACAGGCAGGAAGTGGGGGAGCCCCTTTCCACAAGAGGTGGGTGAGAAGGGGCCCAGCCAGGCCTACCGTGGAGCCCGGAGCCACCGCACCGGGGACAGCCAGTCTCTCCTTCCTGCTCTCTTTGCCATGAGGTGGCTCTGGCAGAGCAAGGTGTGGCGAGAACACAGCCTCGTGCTGGCATCTTGGGCGTTTGCAGGTTTGGAAGCCTGGAGGGACCGACCGCACCCCGCTGCTGCCCTGAGTGGCGGAATCTGTGTTTGCAGCTGGGTGGCAGCAGCGGCTGTAGGAAAGTGGGGGCTCCCGGGGCGGCCGGCGCTCTAAGTGGGGTGGGTGGGGGTTGCTGAATAGAAAGACCCTGCACCGGCAGCCTCAGCCTGTCAGGGAGCTTGTTAGAAATGCAGAAACTTCTGGACACGGTGGTAGGCACCTGTCATCCCAGCTACTAGGGAGGCTAAGGTGGGAGGATTTTTGAGGCAAGAGTTTGATTGAGACTGGCCTGGGCAACATAGCGAGACCCCATCTCAAAAAAAAAATTTAAAAAGGAAGAAAAAGAAAAAGAAATGCAAAACCTCAGGCCCCGTCCCAGACCTGCTGAGTCAGACCCTCTGGAGATACAGCCCGGGAATCCGTGCCTAACAAGCCCTCCAGAGGATTCCACGTGTCTCAGGAGAGGTGGGGATTCCAGCCTCGGGGCCATAGCACTTGTTGGCCGCCCTTCCTGGATGCTTTCCCTCTTACTCTTAGCCTCGCTGCTGTGTTCAGCATCTGGCCTCAGCCCACATGCCCGTTCTCTCAGAGGCTTCCCTCGCCTCCCACCGGGACTGGCTATCTTGCGTTTATTTCCTTCATAGCACGCCTCCCATGCAGTAATAACCCTGTTCCTTCTCTTTCTCTCCCATAGCCGTGAGGGCAGCGACTCCACCCCTCTGCATCAGGAATGGTGCTCAGCATGTAGGAGGCACTCGATATACCCTTTTTGGAATGAATGAATGAATGAACGAACAAACACCAGCTTCCTGCCTCGTGCCAGACCCTGAGGCCCTGCCTCCAGCCAGAACCAGCTTCTAGGCTCACTGCCCCCTGGTCACACTATGGCTGGTGCCTTCAAGGCTGTCTCCCTGTAGCCCTGGTCCAAGGGTCTTACAGCTCAGGAGGAAATGTCCTGTTTCAGGTGGGGGCACCTGTAACAGGGTGGCTTTGGGCATATTCTGGTTGCTCTAATCCCATGAAGTGAGGCTGTTAATGCTGCCCCTTGAGGAACGGGAAAATCTGTGCTGCCCTCCCCAGGTGGAAGGGAGGTAGGAGCCAGTTAGCCCCGTCCTTCTACCAACAACCAACAGCACCCCCAGTAGGAGGCCCCCAGAGTATGGGTGGCACCTATCATGGCCGATACGTGGTATCCAGACACAGCGTTAAATAACATCTCACTGCAGGGCGAGAAAGCTACTTCCCTTTCAATTCACGGTTATCTAGCTGGAATTTAATAGCATCATTTTGTTTTCATTGTGTTTATTTTTACAGTGGCCTATTTACAGCCAGAGATACTAGCTTTCCATTTACAGTTGGGTTATGAAGTTTCCTTTGAAAATAAATTTAAGTTAAAAAGGAAAATGAGCTGATTTAAAGAATGTCAACCTAAATAACAGACAGGGAGACTCTCCACGAGAAAATGATGTTTATTCCAGAACAAGCACTGCAACGGGAATACGTGTGCCGTAGGGAACTATGTACATATTCAGGGAAGTAAAGGAAGATGATGGTTTTTAAAGGAAAAATGAAGAGGATGACGTAACTGTCTTGAGATAATTATCTTTGTCTACAAGGATCCATAACAAAGGCGGCACCAGTTCAAGACCAACCGGGCAGTTGCTGGGCAGATGTCCTTGCGGAAGTATTTCGTGTGTGTGTGTGTGTGTAAGGTTGTGATGGCTTTTGTGCAAGGTTGTGGGTTTTGCAGAGTGTTTTCTTGCAGTTCTCGTTACCAGCGATTTGTGCATGAGAACCCTCTCTTCGTGGCCTTCCCTGGCTCTATTTGTCAAGGCTTTTTTTTTTTTAATGTATGTAAAATACTACATAAAATATAGGCTATAAAATCAAAATAAAAGTCTTGAGGTCTGTTTCTCCTGATAGAAACTAAGATAATGACTCAGATCAGCTCTCTCTTGCATGTGGCCCATATTTGTTCCTCGAGAAACACACATTTCTTGCCCCAGAAAAATCTGGGAGTGCTGTGTGGTCCCCAAGCAGTTACTTGTCTTTTACACATTGTCAAAGCAGCTGCTGGACTTTCCCGGTGTGACTCAGACCCCGTCCACCGTGGCCTTTGCATTGCGAGAGACACATCGTGAGCTCCAAAAAACCTCTTTTCCTGGGCTCCAGAGAACAAGTTCCTTCCACCCTCTTCCTTCAGACTCACTATGTAGCTTTCCCCAAAGAAACTTCCCCATTCTCAGTTCTAACTTTTATACCATCAGTGTGAATGAAGGGATAAGAGTCACCTAACTGGTTTCTTGACATCTTATTTATAAATTTTGCATTTGGTCCAGCGCCTCCTTTGAAATGTGGTCCCTTTAGTCTTGCAGTGTCTCAGCAAAATTTCTATTTCCAACTAAATAAGTTAGTGCTTACCGTGCCCAAGCAAAAATGTCATCAGTGCTAGCACTGGGGGTGGTGGTCAAAGGAAATTTTAATGCTATATGTTACATTTGCTGTTGAAATTTTTTAAATCGAGGTAAAATATACATATGTAATTTACCATCTTTACCATTTTTAAGTGTTCTTTGGCAGGACTTTTAACACAAGTGACTCCATTTTGATGGTGACAACTTTCACAAGAGAAACATAAGATAAATACTAAAGCATGTGATATAAATACATGGAGAAAGGCACAAATACTGGGGAATGTGTGGTCTGCTGTACTTGTCGTGGTATAAGTTCACATTCTTGTACATAGATGCATTTCAGGAATTAGAATGTTTAGGATTTTACAAAGGCAGGAGCATTCATTTACCAAAGGTGACTTAACACCTCTGGGAAGCACCCTGCAATGAAATGCATTAATCACCCTGCATCAAAACTTAGAAACAGTCACAGCAAGTGAGATAACTAGTAACGGTGACATTTCCCAAGTCAGCTCAGGTCAGATTTGGCCCTGAAATCAGTTCATGGGATGACCTCACAGTTTTGCTGCCAAATAAACTTCAAGGAACTTTTATTTTTTCAGAGCTTTTAGGATTTCAGGAGTTTGGATAAGAGATTGTGGACCTTGGAAATAATCCTCATACTAATCCTGGCTGAGAGTTAATGAGTACTCCACCGTGCTACATGCTTTACCTATTTGATCTCATATAATCCTCGCAGCAACCCCACGAGTTAGGTACTATGATTACAGCAGTTCCCCTTACCTGTGGTTTTGCTTTTCAAGGTTTCAGCTACCCAAGGACAAGCATAGTCTGAAAATATTAGATGAAACTTTCAGAAATAAACAGTTCATAAGTTTTAAATCGCGTGCCGTTCTGAGTAGCGCGATGGAAGCTTGTGCCGTCCTGCCCTGTCCCGTCCAGGATGTGAATCGGCCCTTTGTCCAGCGTATCCACGCTCCGTACGCCACGTGCCCGTTAGTCACTCAGGAGCCATTTGTTAGATCTGCCGTCACAGTGTCACGTGCCATGTTCGAGCCACCCTTGTTTTACTTCGTGATGGCCCCGAAGCACGAGAGTAGTGACGCTGGCAATCGAGATACGACACAGAGAAGCAGTAAAGTGCTTTCTTTAAGTGAAAAGGTGAAAGTTCTTGGCTTAAAAAGGAAAGAAAAAAAATCTCAGGCTGAGGTCGCTAAGCTCTACTGCATTCACGAAATCGTGAATAAGGAAAAAGAAATCCATGCTAGTTTTGCTGTCGCACCTCAAACTACAAAAGTTACGGCCACAGTGTGTGATAACTTTTATTACAGTATATCGCTATAATTGTTCTATATTATTAGTTATTGCTGTTAATCTCTTATTGCGATGAATTTATAAATTAAACATGATTATATGAATAGGTAGATATGTATAGGAAAAAACATAGTATAAATAGGGTTTGGTACTATTTCTGGTTTCAGGCATCTCCTGGGGGTCTTGGAACATGTCCCTCATGAATAAAGGAGGATTGCTGTAAACCCATTTTCCAGAGGAGGAAAGCGAGGCCTCAAGCGGTTGAGTCATTTGCCAAGGTCACACAGCTAGGGGCAACCCGGATGGGAAGCAAGATGGGCAGAGGACGAGAACAGAGAATGGCCTGGAACTCAGAGCAAACGTAGCAACCCTCGCCCCCACCCCACCGGGTGCCCTGCTTCTGACTCCTGCTCTCCTACTTGGATAGGAACTCTCGCATCAGCGTCATTCCTTAGGTAGAAGGAGGGAGCGCCACAGCCCAGCCGGCTCCTGTGAACAGCTCTGTGAGGTCGTTAGCACCTCCAAGGAACCCTCGCCACCCTTGGGTACACCCCAGAGGCTGCCGAGACAAGCTGCGAGCTTCACAACCGCGGTTTCCTTTAGCCTTCTACTCTGCCCCTCCCTACTAAACACACTCTTTTTTTTCCCCCTTTGGTTGTCATTTTTATTGAACACACAAACCCTGTGCCAGGCAGTGCTTAGCTAAACATTTTCTTATACATTAGCTCTGTTTTTAGATGACTTTTAAATTCGAAAAACACAGGAAAATGGAGCCAAAAAAAAGTAAAATTCACTCATAATGCACTTTGAAGAATACAGTAGAAGCAAAATTGTCCCCCCATTCTGCTTCTCGAAGTCTATTCCCCCTAACCCGCAGAGGTAACAAGTGCTTAGAGTAACCTTCTCAATCCTTTCCTGTGCTAATTGAGACATATTTATGTCCACATCTATATCCATGACTACGTCCATATCTGAATCAATATCTACCTATTTAGCCATCAGTCTACAAAATCACCCATGTACCATTGCTCGGGTGGTGCACTGCTCATGTACCATTGCTCGGGTGGTGCACTGCTCATGTACCATTGCTTGGGTGGTGCACTGCTCAAGTCTCAGGGCCACCATCACATAAACTGCCTTATAATCTACTCACACGTATTTTTTGCCTTACAAAAATGAGATGAGGCCTTCCATATGGACCTGTCACGTTTAAGAAACACATCCATTAGGGACATCTTTCTTGGTCACCCCTATGATCAGAGCTTCCTCATTCTCTGTGACAGCTGCCTGATAGTCCGTAGCTTGGCCGTACTTCAATGAATCCAGCCCTTCCCCTAATAAAGATTATCTAAGATGGTTCTGAGCTTTCTGGTTTTCATAAATAATACTTTTATAAATAACACCTTTTAATACTCATAGCTGTCTTCTGAGGATAGCACCATTATACCCATTTTAAGCTAAAGAAACTGATGCTCAGTGGTATATGTAGGTAGTAAGTGGTAGGACCAGGATGATCTGACTTCATGTTTATGTGAAGTATTTGAGATTGAGGCCAGATCACAGCAACTCTCAGTAAGTCAAGATCATCATCTTGACAGGTGGATATCCATAAATATCAATACCCAAATGGAGACATTACCTTTGCCTGGAAGGGCAGAGGAAAAAAGAATAAAACTAGCTTATTTGGCACCAAGTATGTGTCCAACACCCTACTAGAGGCTTCCTATAGATTATTTTATTGAATTCTCAAAGAGACTATTAGAAAGACACTGGCATCCGTGTCTGCAGTAAGCCGAAGTTCAGGAAGGTAAATGGCCCGATGTCACACAGGAAGGGGTAGAGCTGGGATTCGAACCCACATCTTCCTTGCTTGTATTTCTAACGGATCCAGAGCTCAGCCCACAAACTCCAGTGTGTGTGAATATAACTTTATTTTTCTGCAGGTGAACTTAGTTTCTTAATCTCCTTCCTCAACCTGTCCCTTGCCTGGTTTTCCCATCTCAGTTCCTCGTGCTACCACTTACCCCGGTGGCACAGGCCGAAAACATAGACATCCTTGGTGCCTCTGTTTGCGTCACACCCCACGCACGACACACCCAGGCTTGTCGGCTCTGCCTTCAAAACACCATCTTAGCTGAAGGCGACGGCTTTTCCCTGCTCCTGAGCTGCCTGTTTAGCCCAAGCTGCTGCCGCCCACCCCTGAGGCCATTCTCCACCTGGGAGCCCGAGGCGCCATTTAAAAAACATACATCAATCATTTCACTCTCGTGCTTAACCTCCTGCCTCAAGCCCACTTCCTACTTGGAATAAGTGTCCTCAGTGGACCCCAAGCTCTCCTTCCCATGGCCTCGGCCTTCTCTCAGAGGTTCCCTACTGGGTCCTCTCTGTCCCTCGACACACTAGTTCATTGCCACCCAAGGGCCAGCCTTCCTCTCCCCTCTGCCTGAGTACTTGCCCTGATCTGAAACGGGGCTGGTCCTTTCCCCCTGCGGCTCCCGGGCCACACAGCCCCCTCAGAAGCATCCTACCTCCTCCCCACCCTCGGCCACGCAGAGCCCCTTATCCTGCTTTGGGTTCTTCCCAGCTGTGATCACTGCTTGCAGTTATCTGTTTCACCGTCCTCTCTGTCCCCCCGGGAGGATTCGGGGGAGCCCTCTATGCTATGCCATGGGAGCCCCAGTGCCTACAGGGGTGCCAGGCACGTCCTGGCTGTTTACTGAGTGAAATGGATGGATGAGTTTCTGTTATGAGCGCCGTGTCCACTGGGGGAAGAGGACAGGAATTTAATCTCAGCTGGTTCCTTCCCCTGAGGGGATCAAAATTCTGAGGGGCAAGAGGGTGAGCACATCTGATCTGGGTCATCTATCCATGCTGGCATCTGCTCATCTTCTCACTTCCTGGGACAAAAGAAGGATATGAGGCACCTGGGAATAAGGGCTGGGGGGACATCGGTTAATATTCAGAAGAGTCACCCACCGCCAATCTTTGTCCCGCTCTATTCTTCCACACACCTGAGACCCGGCACACCCAGCAGCCTGGATCTCAGCAGCTCCTGAGTCCCAGGAGCCAGACCCTAGAGACGGGGGTGGGGCAGGCTGGGACGGGTCCCCGAGCACAAGCCTTGCCAACACCATCCAGCTGTGCTCCTGGGGGAAGGTGCTCAGCACTGTTCTGCACCACCGGCAAGCGACTCACAGTTGACAAGCGACCTCACACCCGTCGCCCGGTCCGATGCTCACAGCAAGCCCTGGAGGAGGGAAAGGTAGAGTTTATGAGCTTCATCTCACAAATATAGAAATCAAGACCAGGCAAGGCTATGTGAGTTGCCCAGGTTTGCAGAGTGGGCTTGAGGCAAAGCTGGGACTGGGAGACTGTCACCTGGTTAGAGCTTAATAAACGGTGCTGCTGTTCCAAGAATGTGATCCTATATTTGTGAGAATTCTCAGTTGCAAATGACAGAAACCCATTTCAAATAAGCATAAGCAGCCACATAAGCTACTGGCTTACGGAACTGACATACCTATGGTTTACCTCATTCAGGCAGGGCTGGATCCAGGGGCTTAAATGAAATTGTCAAGATTCAGACTATCAGCACCTCTCAGCTCTGCATTCTCTGTCTTGATTTCACCCTGAGGCTTGCCCTCTCCAAGGGGTGGCCCTTGGCAGCAGTAGCCCCAGCCCACTAATTTAGCAACCCAATGGTGAAGAATATTTTTCTTTCTCAACAGTTCTAACCAAGTTCCAGGACTATCCTCCCTGGACAATCTCAGTCACATGGCCATCCCTGAGCCAATCACTCATGTCAGGGTGGCGGGATGTGTTGATTGGCAAAATCTAGGCCATGTGCTCACCCTATAGCCAGGCGAATTCTAATTGGCCATGACCAAATCACATGCCCAGCTATGAAGCTGACAATGGCGTCACCTCCCACCCTACTCCCTACACACACAGGCCAGAGCTGGGGAGAAGTCATTCCCTATGGTGGACTCAGGGTATTGTTACCAGCAGAGGGAGAATGGATGCTCCTCAGGCAGCTAGAACAAATGTCCCCTCAGAATCCTGGTACAAACCAGTGACATCAGCTCCCACACCCATCACAGAGCAACATGCCATGATCGCTCTCCCCACCACCTGATCCTGAACCAGTCTAGCTAACTGTAGGCTCCAGGCTTGAGGTTCAGGCCAGAAACAGAGGCTGGCCACTACCTAGGGACTCAAGCCTGCACTACCAGCTGAGGGGGGTAGTGGTGAATCTTCTGGGAGCCTGGGCCTCTTCCTCATGGGGAGAGATGAAGTCTCTAAGTCTCTAAGGAGTGGGCAAGGCAGAGACCCCAAACAAAAAAGCTACAGCCCTGAGAGAGGGAAGAGGAAAAGAAGCAAGCCGAGCTCTCAGGCCCAGACAGACTCTGGAATAAAAAGAAAATCTCAGGCAGTGAAGACAAGCCAACCAATAAAGCTTAAAGAGCAACCCAGATTGGGGGAAACACTCAATACTCATCCCATTCATTCATTCATTTGTCCCCTTGTTTATGTAACAACCTACTTTGTGTTAGGCACTGGAAGGGCAGCAGTGAACAGGCAGAGATGCTCTCTTGGGATTTACAGTAGAGTGGAATAAACAGACATATAATTAAACTCATAATTAATTATTTATAATATGTCCCAGAAAGAGCTCAGGATGCTGTGGGGGCAAATAATTAGATGGCATCAGCCCGGGGACATATTTATGGTAAGATCTGAAGCACAAGTAGGAATTGATCAAATGGAGGACGAATGGGAAGGGATGTTCTAGGCACAGGTGCACATGCAAAGGCCCTGGGGCAGGGAAGATAAAACGAAGCCTGTGCAGGGGGAGCTGGTGAGAAGCATCTGGAGATGGGCCCAGCCAGATCACACCTCATATAGCCCAGGTAAAGGTTTCTTGTCATTATCCAACCAGAAGCCGCTTTGTCTAAGAGTCCCTCAGACACATACACACAACAGACAGACATTCATTAAATATTTATGAAGCACCTACTATGTACCAGGCTGGGTGCATGATATTTGAGATTCAGTGGTGCTCACATTCTAGCGAAGAAGTTGGAGAATAAATGAGACAATAAGTATAAATAGGATAATTAGCACACTCACAGATAATCAGAAACTCCATAAAGGAAGCCACTGGAGGTGTTCAAGTGAGGCGGGGACCTGAGTGCTCCTGAAAGGGCCAGCAGAGAGTGGTCCAGGCAGAGAGAGCTGCTAGAAGACATACCCCCAGTGCACTCACACAGAGTCGCATCCACACGCGGGTGCCACATGCCCATTGACACTCTCTGCTCTTCCAAAATACATCTGCACCCACCTCTGATAACCCAGGTCCCCCCCAATCTCACCCCCACCTCACTCATCACACACACACCCGCCCTGAACACACCCCACTCAGAGACAGTCCCTGCCACACCCCCATCCTATGGCAACTCGCAAAGATGCCGGGAGCTGCGTGGGCAGGGAGAACAGGGGTGCGGAGGAGGGACGTCCAGCCAGGTGGCCTGGGGGGAGCTCAGACTCTGGGAGAGCCACCGGGACATCCACGCAGGTTGCAGGGAGGTGGCCAGGCTCTTTACCTTGCAGAACTAAATCCCAGTGTGGTGTTTGCTCAAAAACGCCAGAACTATTCCTGGATGTCAGGTGCACTTAATGGTTGCCGTGGCAACCACCCTCGCTTAATGAATAGAAGAGAGTAAAAGACGCCCCGGATAAATGTCAGAGCGCGGGATGGATTTGCTTGGGAGCAAATCTGTTAGTGCTGGGCAGAGCTGACCAGCGGAGGTTGAAATGAACAGTCCAGGGTAGCTGGCAACAGATCCAGGAGCCGTTCTTCCCTTTCTCAGTTTAGCATAGTCAGAATGCTAACATTTAACAAAATGTCAAAAAGTGTGGCTTTTTATACAGTTAAACATAGGCTCTGGTTTTGTGGGTTTGATACTGCACATGTTTACGGAGTTTGCGGGGGTGCAGAAATCTAAGCCCAGGTCTCTCAGGAGTTGAAATGCTACTTTTTTTTAAAACTCTTCTGCATTATTTTTTTAAATGAAGAAAGTAGAAAGTGCCAAATCGGGTTTAAAAATAAGCTTTTGAACTCCAAACCTCCACGCATTATATTGTCATTGTGCCATTTCCATGCTGCTTACAGGATGAGAAGGCAAATGGCAGGATGTGGGGACAAGGTATGGGTTAGCAGCGGCACAACGAATGTCCCTCAAGTCCGTCGGTGCGTCTCAGTGACTGCGCGTAGCCGCAGTGGGGAATCACAGCAAAGGCTTTCGGAATCCGTGAAAGTGGAGCCTGAGCCCAAGCCACGGCCGGCTCCACACTTACAGCTGTAGTTGGGAACCTGGGACTTAGCCTGCCTTTCATGCTGGATTGTTGCAAGACCTCGAACAAGTCTTAAGAGGCCTCAACCCTAAACCTTGTAAGAGGGAATAATACCCCCTGCAAACCTTCCTCACCCCCAAACCCACGTTTCTTGTCCTCCAGCCAAGGTCTCAAACACTCACAGAAGCCAAGTCCTTCGTGGGCGTGATGATACTCCGCAGTGTCCATCTGGCTACAGGGGCTGACGCTCCTTCCTGAGGTCAGAGCTGCACTCTCTGGTCCTGATGTGTGTCAGAATCCTGTAGGAATCTGCTGCAAAACACAAGTTCCAGAACCTCCAACTAAGCGCATTGTGCAGGAGCCCAGGAATGCAGGCTTTTGTTTGTTTGCTTGTTTTAACAAAAGCCTGGGTGATTCTCGCACAGGTGGATCCTACTTTTTCAGGCACCTCTAGAGGAGAGATGCCACCACATAAAAGCAGCTGAGATGAGAGAGCCACAGCTGGGACCCTCAGTCTCTTCCAATCCTTCTCCCCAGAGACCCTGCCACTGCCACAACAGCCTCCGTGGTCTGGAAGCAGAATGAGTTCTCGACTCATTTTAATGCCTACCAAGGCAGGGTTCAGAAGCTGTTTAGACACGCTAAGCAATAAAATAATCACAGCGACCACCCTACTCGCATAGATATCCAGCATTCAAATAATAAAACGAAGCTATTCAATAAGGAAGATCAACACACTTCTGATTTTTTTCCCATGGCATTTTAATGCTTTTTGGTAAATGTCAAATATCAGTTTCCAGTTCTCATTGTCTTTCTCTCTCTGTACCCCTGCTTTGCTGGTACCCCAAATACATGACTATTCTGCCTAATGGGTTAATCCTGCAGCAGTGCCTATGAAGTTGCAGGTACTGTGCTGGTGAACTGGAACATGGGGTCTTGGCTCTGTGCCCCGTAACTGACCAGAATCTGGGCTCTGGTCTAGGCCCTTGGACCCTCAATTAACAAAATAATTAAGGACCAAGAAAAGCATTTCACCCCAAATCTCCCAAATCTACCCAATGGGTCTATCAAGCAAAGCTCTCAACACCAGGCCCTTCAGAAATAAAGCAGGGCTAGGCCAGGTACAGTGGCTCACACCTGCAATCCCAGCACTTTAGGAGGCCGAGGTGGGAGGATCTCTTGAGGTCAGGAGTTTGAGACCAGCCTGAGCAACATATCAAGACCCCATCTCTACAAAAAATAAAAAATTAGCCAGGCGTGGTGGCGCATGTGCCTGTGGTTCCAGATACTGGGGAGGCTGAGCCAGGAGGCGCACTTGAGCCCAGGAGTTGTAGGTTGCAGTGAGCTATGACGATGACACTGCACTGGACCTGGGGTGACAGCAAGACTCTGTCTCAAAAAACAAAAAAAGAAAGAAAGAAAGAAAAGAAAAGAAACAAACAAACAAAAAAAGAAAGAATGCAGGCCTATTAATGTGGGTGGAGAAGCACAGGTACTTACCACTACCTGAAATCATCTTTTCCTTTGTACTGATGCCTCTGTTTCATTTATTTCTTTGTTTACTCTAGGTCTCTCCCCACTAGAATACAACAGCCTTGAGATCTGGAACCTAGTCTGTTTATTCACTGATAAATTCCAAGTACTCAGGGCAGTGCTTAACGCAAGGTAGGCGCCCCAGTAGACATCTGTTGAACAAAAGAATGAATCAGGATGTCCACCAACAGCAGTTCTGTTACATCAAAAGAAAATATTTATTTCTCAGTAGCTCACTCTTACGATTCTCTTATTAGAAGGAGTAACTCAGAATGGCCATACTCTTAGTGCTTCATCTTGCTCAGGGAAACCAAGTTTAGTTCAGGGTCCTCATTGCCATGAATTCATTATCCCAATCACTGCCTGTGCGAGGCTGCAGGGGCAGGCATGTAAACTCTGGCTTAACAGGAACGTGTGCGTTAATAAAATTGCTTATAAAATCGGTCTCTGCACAAACGCCCTCCCCACCCCACCTGCTCACACCCCTGCCCGTTTAACACTCTGCGATTCATGCTTTTGTCTGGCAGCCTCTCTCTGATTGCCAGCTCTTGTCAACATGTGACAATACAATGCAAATAGGAAGCAAAACGTGATGTGCCAACCCCGGGCAAATGAGAGCCTGCCGCGGGGACTCGAGCTAACAAAGGAAGAAGAGAAAATTGACAAGAATGATGATGCGATAGACACGTCCGATGATTTGAATATCAAAGGATTAACAGAAGCCCTTGGGAAAGCAGATGACATGCTCAAATTTTTTTCTTTTGCAAAAATGACCCACTTTATGCTCTCGCTGTGAAAGTCAAACTTCATGATCCTGTCAGGGAAGCAAAGGATTTCATATTGGACCGTCACAAGATCTTCTCAGAAAAATTATGCATCTCCACCCTCCCCCCAAGAAATCAACACAGGCACTTTTTTGTTCCCCCTACTGCATAGTTAGAAAAGATCAGACAAAATAAATGTTTCTATAAATTATAATTTCATTTTCAAGATAAAGTTGGAAACATAACTTTGGACTTCATATGACATAGGAATCCCATTTTTAAGTGAACTCGCTTGAAGGCTGTGGTTCTCCACCTTAGAATCACCTGGGGAGCTTTAGAAAATCCAGATGCCCAGACCGATTAAGTAAGAATCTCTGGTAGAGCCCAAGCCTCAGTAATTTTCAAACCTCCCTTCCTTCCCAAGGTAAATCTAATGTGAGCCAACATTGAGAATCGCCGGTTTAAGGTATCCTTTTCTTAATTATTATTTTTATTTATTTATTTTTTTTTTGAGACAAAGTCTCACTTTGTTGCCCAGGCTAGAGTGCAGTGGTATCACCATAGCTCACCGCAACCTCAAACTCCTGGACTCAAGCGATCCTCCTGCCTCAGCCTCCTGAGTAGGTGGAACTATGTGTGTGCACCACCACACTTGGCTAATTTTAAAAAATTTTTTATACAGACAGGATCTCGCTATGTTGCTCAAGCTGTTCTCAAATTCCTGGGCTCAAGCAATCCTCCTGCCTCAGCCTCCCAAAGTGCTGGGATTACAGGCATGAGCCACCGCCCCCAGCCATAAGGTATTCTTATCCTCAGATAAGAAAGATCTGCTACAGCACCAGGAACCCAAACATTCTTACAGTCAGGGTGTTGCTTTTGTTTTCCTAACCCAAGTACCCAGGGAGCATAAACAAACATGATATTGGCTCTTTTTTCATGACCTCTCGAGGCAAATTCATCACGATGGGGGTCTGTCAGAAGACCTACATTGCTGGACCCAGAGGACTTCCTTTTGAGCTTTGAGTGGGGCTTTGGAGCCTGGAATGTGGTTGCACTGGCTGAGATGGGTGCCAAGCTCTGGGCACTGGGTTGGCCCTATTTCTGGGCTGGACCAGTTGTTCTGGGCACTGTAGCTGGGCTGGGTGGGCGGGTTAGGAGGGTCAACTCTTACTCTGAGCATGTAGTGACTGTCCAAAGCCTGCTCCAAAGTAATGTCCTTTTGCTAGATTGGTGGACCCACAGCCACCAAAGTCTGCCCCCAGACCACCAGTGTGAGCTGCTCGCAGTCCAGAGAAGACAGATGCGAAGAGTCACTTCTGGAAGACCATGGAGAGGCTCCGCTGATGTCCTCTTCCTCCACTGGAGGAGGGACATCCTGGGGAAGTGTGCCTCTTCTCCATTCAGGATCTCCCTTCAGGACCGCAAACTTGGAAGTGTTGTGACAGTTGCCGTGTGTGACAGTCTCATTTCCCAGGCCTCTCTGCTCTGGATTCAGTATTTCTTGACTTCAAGCCAAAAACGCTAAATGCACAGCTGTCTTTGAACAACCCAAAAAAGCTCTGTCTAGCCTTTGGCCAAACTTGGCATAGCAGGTGGTCTAGGTCTGTTCCCAGTGGAGGGTGACGGCCCCTCAGGCTCCCTGCTTGAGTTAGCCCTACGTGAGTATACACACATGCATGTACCCACATACAAAGGTCTGCACAGGTGTACATGTGTCTGTGAGGGCGGGAAAAGGGGACCACACTCTCCAGCTTCCCATTGGTTTCCTCTAACCCCTATCCCCAGAAGAGAGATAACAGTGACATTAACAGCTGTCCCTTGTGAGCCCTCTTCTTGGTGCCCCTCACTACATTAGTACTACTACTAAGAGAATTTTGCTAAGAGCTCAGGGTTTAGGGTTAGACAGACCTTGGTTTTATGCCTCAGGTTCCCCATCTATAAATGTATTTATTGGATTAGCATACTCTTAAATAATACTCACCATGTGCTGGGCATTGCTCTAAAGTACTTGACAAACATTGACTCTTCTATGCTTCATAAAAATCCTAAGAGGGGGCCAGGCGCAGTGGCTCACGCCTGTAATCCTAGCACTCTGGGAGGCCGAGGCGGGCAGATTGTTTGAGCTCAGGAGTTCGAAACCACCCTGAGCAAGAGCGAGACCCTGTCTCTACTAAAAATAGAAAGAAATTAATCGGACAACTAAAAATATATAGAAAAAATTAGCCGGGCATGGTGGCACATGCCTGTAGTCCCAGCTACTCAGGACACTGAGGCAGTAGGATTGCTTGAGCCCAGGAGTTTGAGGTTGCTGTGAGCTAGGCTGATGCCACGGCACTCACTCTAGCCCGGGCAAAAGAGTGAGATTCTGTCTCAAAAAAAATAAAAATAGAAATAAAAAATAAATAAAAATCCTAAGAGGTAGATGCTATTGTTATCTCAGCTTACAGAGAAGGAAACTGAGGAACGCATAAGTTAACCAACTTGCAGAGCTGGCATCCAAACCCAGGCATTCTAGCTCTAAAAACCCATGTTCCTCAACCCACCCTATAACCGATAGCAGTGCCTGCTTCACGAGGCTGTGAGGAATACCTGCAGAGCCCTTAACCCGATGCCGGGCAGACTACATCTAAACAAACAGTGGATGGTATAATGATTTATTTTGAAACTCCCAATAATCTGGAGATTATTAACATTTTAAAAATGAGGAGATCAAGGCTTGGGCGAATAAATAACTTGCCCAAGGTGTCTTAGTCCACTCAGGACCCTGCTATAATACAGTACCATAGACTGTGTGGCTTATAAACAACACAAGTTTATTTCTCACAGTCTGGAGGCTGGAAGTCTGAGATCGGGGTTCCGGCATGGTGGGGTTCTGGTGAGGCCCTCTTCCACGTTGCCGATTACCTTCTTCTCATTATTATCTTCACATGGTAGAAAGAGGATGAGAGAGCTCTCTGAGGTCCCTTTTATAAGAGCACTAATCCGGCTTCACGACCTAATCACCTCCCAAAGGCCCTACTCCTAATGTCATTGTACTGGGGGGTTCAACATATGAATTTTGGGGACACATTCAGTCCATCGCACAAGGTCATCCAACTGGCAAGTTAGTAGTGGGGCAGGGATTCAAATTCAAGCCTGAGGGCTCCAAAGCCTATGTTCCCACCAGTACACCGCACTACCCTTCTAGAAGTCACACAGGGGCCTGCTGAAGAAGAGGCAGCCAACGTGTCCCCAGACCACAACCATCTGACTTGTGTGTAAAAATTCACGGCAAGCAGTCATATACCTCTTCGTGATTGCTGGTGACCACATCCCGGGCTCAGGCTGGTATCCGAAAGGAAACGTTCACAACAGGGACCCTGAGTGGCGCCACTTTACCTGGAGATAGAGGACTTAAGAGCGACAAGCACAAACATCCCATTTTCCAGGCTCCCTCCCCACCCCTGCATGTTTGGAAGCCGCTCTGGGCCAGGGAGGGCCTTTAGGTCACCCCAAACCTGGCTGCCCTGAGGTCACTCTCAACCCTGAGGAAGGGCTGGGGCTGACCTTGGTCCACTTGCAACTCAACCTCCTTGATTTCCCAGAGGTCCCAGGGCGAAGGGACAGCTAGAAGGGACGTCAGTGGACTCGGTGAAACCACCAGAATTGGCCCTCTTTCTCCCCACGGGCCTCTCTTGTTCCTCAAACCCACCGAGCTCATTCCCAGCTCAGAGCCGTGACACTTGCAGTTCCCTCTGCTTGGAAAGCCCTTTCCTGACCCTTCTTATAACTGGTTCCTTCTCTTTTGTCACATCTGAGCTTAAATGTCCCCCCACTCCTGACCACCCTATCCAATGTCCCCACCCAATGCAGAGTCACCATCGCATCACCCTGTTTTCTATCCTTCAAAGCATAGTCATCTTGCTCATTGATTACCAGTCTATGGTCTCTTCTCAGTGAGAATGGAAGTTCTGAGGACGAGGACCTTCTCTGTCTTGGGCACTGGTGAATTTCCTAGGCCCTAAAACCAATCTGCACAGCCCAGCTCTCTACCCTATCCTGGATTCCCTGAACCCCTCCCCTCTCGCCTCTACCCTCCGGATCTGCCCTCCAGCCCAGCCACCATTAATCCTCTACTCGAGCCACTCCGAGTTCTCAAACGTGTTTTTCGCTTATGCATTCTCTCTCCTCATCTCACATGCTATTCCCTCTGCTTCCAGAAACACGCCTCCTTTCCGCTGATTAACTTCTAATTAACCTTCAGGTCTCTGCTTAGACATGATTTCAGTCAACATTCAGGTAACGAAAATTATTCTACTGAGTTATCAGGTGAAAGAATTTTGTGTGGTGGGGGAAATGCTTTTACTTTTAATACTTTCCATACTGTTTGGATTTTCTAACTGTGTACATATATTCTTTTAATTTAAAAGGTATTATCGGAATAAGGGATAATGGACTGCTTCTTTTTTCTTTGTAATATTTCTCTGCGTTGAAAAAATACCATAATAAATGTTACTTTTAAATGCTGGTAACCACAATGACTTAATTATCACTGCTTCGTTGCATGGTTTAATATCATATAAGAAACCACCACACTGAATTTTTTCATTCATTCTAACTTTTTTTTGTTTTTTTAGCAAATTGCTTTCCCCACAAATTAGCCCCAAGTAGACTAATTCTATCACCTGGAAAAAAAAAATGGTAGTTTTATCCTATTGTTTTCTGTTGCTTACAACTCTTAATTCTGTTTTATTCCTTCTTGTGCTAGCTAGACCTTGCAGAACCCTGGTAAATAATAGATTTGATGGTGGGCATTCTTGTCTTATTCTTGATTTTAATAAAAATATTTCTAGGGTTTGACCTTTAAGAAGGATTATCAGCAGTTATAGCTAGATGGGAGGAATACATTTCAGCATTCTGTAGCACTATAGGGTGAATACAGGGAATGATAATTTAGTGTATATTTTCCAAAAAGCTAGAAGAAAGGATTGTGAATGTTTACAATACAAAGAAATGATAAATGTTCTAGGTGATGGATATGCTACTTACCCTGATTTGATCATTACACATTATACGCATGTATCAAAATATCGCTCTGCGTCCCATAAATATGTACAATTACTACATACGTGTCAACTAAAAATAAAAGGGGGAACAAGAGAATGTTGGTTTAAGGATGGCACCCTTCCTCGTATTCTTCCATTGTCTGAACCAGAACATTATTGGTACAATCTTCTGTGCCGAGGATGAAGCTGCGGTCACCACAAAGTGAGTCTCTGCAACTATATTAATACTTCTACACCTCAGGAAATCTCTCTTGGTGCTATCTTCCATTCCAAACCTCTCCCTGGGGTCCTGGGGTCTGCGCAATCTCACAGCCCAGTTCTCACATCTGCCCTACGCTGGGTCCCCATCACCTGTCACTTGTAACCACTGGATCTGTCCCCCAAACCAGCCACCTTCAATCCTCTTCCTGGTTTGCTTCATCCCTGATTTCTACTTCTCTCTGCTCCGATGTCTTAGCTTAAAGCTGTGCTAAGACAGTACTTGTCTCTACATCCTGCCTTCATCCTTGCAGTTTGAATGTTTCCAACATCCCTCTTGGTTCCATCCTCTGCAGGTGGTGGCAAGTACAACCCCATTCTATTTTTCTTAGATTTACTGTTATGGGGAAATAATCCTAAGAAAATGTAAGCAAGAAGAAAGAACAGCATGATCTCAATTTTGTAAAACCATTTGTGTGTGAAAGCACAGGGAAAAAAGCCTGGAAGGAAATATGCAAAAATGCTAAGTAATGGTTATTTCTGGGAACGAGCAATATGCTACTTATATGAATGGCCAAGTTCACTTTGTGATGAGCGTATGACTTGGGGAAATTCTTGATTCTCTTTCCTTATATATTGCTTTTTAAAATCTCACCATGGTGCCAATGTGTCTCTTATGGTCTAAAATACCTACCCAAACCAATGGTAATAATAACTATAATTGATTGAGTTCTTACTACGTGCCAAGGTCTGTACTAAACGCTTTACATCATTGCCTGATTTAAAGATTTATGTGTAAAGCGCTGAGAACAGCAACTGGTGCTGAAACTATGATTACTGCCTCAATTAATTCTTATGGCAACTCCATGAAGTTACTATTATTATCTTCACTCTGTAGAAGAAGAAACTGAGGTTTGGAGGTAATCTGCTGTGGGTACCACAACTAGTAAGTGGCTGAGTCAGGATTCATATCCAAGTGTGCCACCAAAGACTGGGCTCTTACTAAATACATTTTGGTTCAGAGGTTGCAAACTCAAATATCTACAGGGCCAGGCAAGTAACGTGGGGCCAGGTGGGGACTTTGGCCAACTTGGGGGTTTGTCCAGCTAAAAGGGGTTGTTGCCACATGGAAGTGTTGGACAGGGTTCCCCATCTTTTAAGAGAAACTGTGAATCAGGTTTTCATGTGAAATATACTGAATTTTAGATTGTAGCAATATATTTAATTTTAAAAAATAAGATGTGCAATAAAATATTTCAGGTAAAAAAAAAAACAAAAAAACACACAAAATCACAAAACAAAACAGTCTGTAGCCTAGATTTGCCCAAGAAGCCCAATATTATCTATTTTAGAAGCACTAGCCTGGATCCCAGAAAGGTCTAAACTCTCCTTTGCTTTCCATTTTTGCCCACACAGGACAGAAACTTTTAGGCCAGGGATCAGCAAAATTTTTCTGAAAGAATCAGAGAGTAAATATTGTCAGCATTGCTGTCTCTGCCACAAATACGCAGGTCAGCCACAGTGGCATGAAAGTCGCCATTGAAACTATGTTAAAAAAATGGGCATTATCATGTCTCAATAAAACTTTATAGATGCAGAAATTTGAATTTCACATTTTTTTACATATCGTAAATACATTCTTTTGATATTTTTACAGCATCTGCAAAAAAACCATTCTTAGCTCATGGGCAGTATAAAGATGAGTGATGCACAGGTATAGATCATTAAAAACTGGTGACTGTGTCTCCAGAAACTACCGGTATTAGCTGGTTCTAAGTCCTTAAGTCACCTTGAGTAAGCCCATTTCACAAGCAGATGCGGGCATGCGTACGGTTCCTAATTCCCACAGTTATGTGGATGGATCTGTTTTAGTAGTTTTTCCATCCATCTGCACCTGAACCTTTCTTCCTATGCGCTCTTTTATGGAGTATGTAAAATAGCTAGCAATGAGGTAGTACTGCTACCAACACCCTTGGCCTGCCCAGTGGCCCCTGGCACACATCACGAAGAAAGCACAGTTGATGGGAAACTACTGGTCCAGTGCATTGCCACAAATCGATAGTAGGGGATGGACAACAAAGCTGTCATAAAGCCACCTGGCAAAAACTCTGCTTACAACACTAACACTTGTTCAACAGAATACAATTCCTAGAGTGATTAGAAACTTTGGCTTTAGAGTCAGCCAGACCTACACTTGAGTGCACCATTTACTAGCTGTGCCCTTGGGCTGACTCTGCTGAGCCTCAGTTTCCTCATTCATAAAATAGGGATCATAATACCAGGCACCTTATGAGGCTGTTTTGAGAGGTAAAGTGGATAAAACATGTAAAATACTTAGAATGGCACCTGGTATACAAGTGCACAATGTGTGTTGCTCATGATTTAGTAACCAGTCAACTGAAAGGAGATAGGGCTTAAAAACAAACAGGAATATGTGAATGAAACTCTAAAATCTGAACAAGAATAATTAAGGCCTTTTTTCAATATCAGGGAAGAAATTATGGGGCTGTATTTCTTCTAAGAATTTCCTTGAGTCTTCTCTCCTGATCCCCATTCTTGGTCCTGAGTCTATTCCTTGCCTCGTAACCAAGGAGATGTTCTACATATTTCATCACATTTATAATGAATGCCCCTGGCTTGGAGTCTGCTTGTAGTAGGAATTAAATATATGGCACTTTTATTATTATTAGATAATAATAGACATAATGATAGTAGACATCATAATAATGGTGCCATTCATAGTGCAATGATGAAACCACAGGCTTTGCTATCTGGATTCTGCCACTCACCAGCTGTGACACCTTCATCTCCCCTGTGATCCACCATTGTAATTGTCCACAGGAAAGAACCCAAACTCTGTAAAAATAATTTGAAGAGGTTAATTCTGAGCCGAATATGTGTGACCCTGGCCCGGACGGCCACTCCTAAGAAGCCTTGAGCAAGTGGTCTTGTGCATGGATGGGGAACCCATGGCCTTCTGATTTCAAGATTGTTCTTTTTAAAGCATCAAACGAGGCAAGAAAAGCTTCATCTATCTCTACTGCACCCCTTTTAATAAAAGGATTTGTTCTGCAAAATTTGGATTCAGTCAAAAGGCTACACTTAAGGACCTAGAAGGTCACATGTAGCCTTAAGGCCACAGGTTCCCCAATACATGGAAGACATGTTGGTTTGGCCCGAAAAGGCAGGACATCTTGAAGCGGGGCATTACAGGTTATAGGTTTAAAGATTCTTTGATTTGTAATTGGTGAAAAAAAAAATGAAGCTTTGTCTAAAGGCTTGGAATGTTTTAAGTTAAGGAAGTCTGTTAATCAGAGACAAGCCACCACACATATATCCAGACTTGAGTGATCCATTAAGTAAATTGATGACCTACAGGTGTGGTTTAAGCTTTGTCTTGCGTAGTCTTAGGCCGGTCAATGAGTTACAAACGACTTCTCAAAGAAGGGAAGGGGGCATGACAAGCATGCCTGACCTCCCTTCTCCTGGCCAGCAACTCAGTAAACAAGAGTAAACAAGATAAGGAATGTGAGGTTTCAGCTATGTGCCTAGCCCACTGGAAGCACTTAATAAGTGTCCGCCGTTATTGTGACATGCCCAGAGCTTCGCAGAAATTATCTCACGTTCATGTATGGCCTTACTTCGCTTACAATAACTGCTCCGAGATACAAGCCCAGCTCTGTCTGATTCTGAGCCTTGTCCACTCTCCACGACACCACGCTGCCCCTCCCCCCTTTCCATGCCGCCTTCCTCAGCAGGGACTGGGACAGGAAGGCATCATTTCATGCTGTGTGGTGGTGAGAAGTTTGGAAAATTGTTTGTCATTGATAGGAACTGGTAGAGCCATTAACTGCCCCCAGAGATTGGTTAATTGGCTAGTTAAACAACACCCACAAGGAATACCAAACACCCACAACCGACTTAAGTCAAGTTTATGCTGAAGAAAGGAAAGGAAGTCAG
>RJWJ010017969.1:0-32203 GCA_004363605.1 Indri indri
TTTTTTTTATAGTGAGATGTATGATGTATGGCTTTGGAGATGACCAGAATCCTTATACTGAGTCAGTAGACATTCTTGAAGACCTTGTCATAGAGTTCATCACTGAAATGGTAAGATTCTTTTGTAATTGGTCTTAGTTAATGGAAGAATAGATTTGAAATTCTAAGCTTTAGATAAGACTAAAACTATGGCATCTTTTTGAAATAAGCTATCCATATGAGTGCTTATTTGTGGAAGTTACTGGTTACTATTTATCAGTAGGGATGGAGATTATACTTTTATATTCTATCCCTGACTCCTGAATTTTACTTATAAAGACATAAAATCCTTGAATAAAATAAAAATATTATCCACCATCCCATTATCCAACATAGTTTTTTTCTCTCCTTTTTTTTTTTTTTTTTTTTTGAGACAGTCTCTCCGTCACTGGGACTAGAGTACCATGGTGGCGTCAGCCTACCTCACAGTAACCTCAAACTCCTGGGCTCAAGCAATCCTCTTGCCTCAGCCTCCCGCATAACTGGGACTACAGGCATGCACCACCACACCCGACTAATTTTTACTATTTTTAGTAGAGACGGGGTCTCACTCTTTCTTAGGCTGGTCTCGAACTCCTGAGCTCGAGGAATCCTCCTGCCTTGGCCTCCCAGAGTGCTAGGATTACAGGCATGAGCCACTGTGCCCAGCCTTCCCCTCCTTTTGCAATGTTTACTTAAAGATACATAATGTTTTACATAGTAGTGATCATAGTAACATTCTTTTTACTCAAAGTTTTATAATACATATTTCTTGTGTTCTAATCATAATTATTTTAGTAGCCACCTAAAATTTACTCAAATTTTTTTCTAACTTACTTAACCATTTCCTTATTATATAAGTTATTTCCGTGTTGTTTTACTTTTATCTGAATAGTTAATGTTGAATAATCATATTAATGAAATTTCCCCTCTCTCCTTTTATTGGATGTATTCACAGGGATGGCATTACAGAGTTTGGTTGTGTTTAGTACTTACAAATTTTCACCCTGTGTTTTGGATTGTTTCCTTACTACAGAATAGAAGTAAAATTACTAGGTCAGAGAGTATGATGCATTTAAAAAAATTTTTTTTTCTATTTACAAAAGTATTTGATATTGATTAATATAATCTAAAAAGTATAAAAAAGTATAGCAAAGAAAATAAAAATCTATAATCCTTCCAGTTAGAGAAAACTAATGCTGAAATTTTGGTGAATATCATTTTGTCTTTTTGCACATATTTTTAACCTCTTTATAAAATTGGAATCCTATAGTCTTAGAACCTGCTTTTTCCCTTAGGAAAGTCTCGAACATTTCTTCCATGTCATTGCGTAGTATTGTACAGCATTTTTTTTTTTTTTTTTTTGAGACAGAGTCTCACTGTGTTGCCCGGGCTAGAGTGCCGTGGCGTCATCCTAGCTCACAGCAACCTCAAACTCCTGGGCTCAAGCAATCCTCCTGCCTCAGCCTCCCAAGTAGCTGGGACCACAGGGATGCGCCACCATGCCCGGCTAATTTTTTCTATATATTTTTAGTTGTCCAATTAATTTCTTTCTATTTTTAGTAGAGACTGGGTCTCGCTCTTGCTCAGGCTGGTTTCGAACTCCTGAGCTCAAACAATCCGCCCGCCTTGGCCTCCCAGAGAGCTAGGATTACAGGTGTGAGCCACCGCGCCCGGCCTGTACAATATTTTTAATGGGTTCACATTGATCGTATATAGTCAAATTTATTTACTCAATGCCTTATTATTAAATATTCAGTTTCTATATTTTAGTCATTAGAAGTAATGCTATGGTAAATCTTTGTTTTTGCACAGGATAAGTATATATAATGGATGAGGTTTATTTATTTGATTTTAAGAAAACTCACTAATATTTATTGGCTATTGAGATGGAGGAGGACTCAAAGCGTAAATGGAATGGGCGGTTACAAAGAAATTATAAAATTATTTTATACAAAGGAAGACAGAAACTACATATATCAAAAAAACAAGGCCAGGCACAGTGGCTCACGCCTGTAATCCTAGCACTCTGGGAGGCTGAGGCGGGCAGATTGTTTGAGCTCAGGAGTTCGAGACCAGCCTGAGCAAGAGCGAGACCCCGCCTCTACTAAAATTAGAAAGAAATTAATCGGCCAACTAAAAATATATAGAAAAAATTAGCCGGGCATGGTGGCGCATGCCTGTAGTCCCAGCTACTCGGGAGCTGGGCTGAGGCTGTAGGATCACTTGAGCCCATGAGTTTGAGGTTGCTGTGAGCTAGGCTGACGCCATGGCACTCTAGCCTGGACAAAAGAGTGAGACTCTGTCTCAAAAACAAAAAAGTGCCTATGAAGCATAAAGAGAAACATTGCTGATAGCCTAGTAGAAAATGGTCAAAGGACATGAATAGAAAGTTCACATATGAATAGCTATAATAATTAGAAGAGAAAATCTTCAACATCAACCATCAATTAATAAATGCAAATTAAAATAGTAAAATATTAGATTTTAAAAAATTGAATTTAATATGTTTCTTCGTAATAGACTCACAAGGCAATGTCAATTGGAAGACAAGGTCGAGTACAAGTCGAAGATATCGTCTTCTTGATTCGAAAGGACCCAAGAAAGTTTGCTAGGGTTAAAGACTTGCTTACTATGAATGAAGAATTGAAACGAGCTAGAAAAGCTTTTGATGAAGCAAACTATGGATCTTGACACCTTTTGTAGTAACTGAAACTCCATTATGTTCTAGGGAAAATGTATATAATAATTGTATGTTTTCTACAGTAAGGTCCTGATACCTACCTATGTAAATGAAAGGTGGAGAAACACAGAGTTTTCCACCTTTATTTTCATGCCTTTGATTTTAGAGTGATATTGGATTAATTGCCTGCCTTTATATGACCATACTTGAATTACTTATTTGGTTTTAATGACCACATATAAGTTAAAGTATCTTGCAAACCATGCGGTTCCTTCTGACTTGTCACTATCTAAAGGATAAAATAGTGTTTATGTGTTAGGTATATTTGTGCCCTTGTAAGCTATACTATAGCTGTTTAATATATGAAATTTACATGCCATCTTTGACTCTATGGTAGTTGAAACGTGCTTTATGTATTCTGAAGTTTTTATACAAAGGTAGTCTGAGAGGTTATTATAGTGAACTTTTTTGTGTTTCTTTTAAGGAGCTGATACAGGAAAATAAAGGTTTTTTGTAAGAATGTTTGTTTTAAAAGATAATTTGTTTTAATGTTCTTTTCTTCAGATAACAAGAATGATTTTATTTTTTTTTTTGGAGAAACTGAAAGTTTCATTTGAATGCTTCTGTGTTGGAAGGCTTTTTTGATTTAAACCTTTTGGGGCTTATACTATTTGTTAAGTTTTGGGATAACTCTTTTTCCCAGATCAGATTAAAGCTTCTAAAAAATGCTTTCAGTAGCAAGAATGGCCTGCTTAAAAATTGAATGGCATTGATGGCAAGATAAGCATTTAGGATAGTGTTTTATTAACATATTTGTAAGTACTTGTTCATTGTGGAAATGTGTACTTGATGAAAACCATATGTGTCTATGGAAACTACTTTTGTCTTTTTTTTTTACTTCACCAATCACAGAAGCAGAACTAGATGAAAACTACTTTTGTAGTTCAGGATATACAGGTTTTGTGTGTATGTAGCTTATTGTACTAAATTATTATTGCACTTAGCTTAAAATAAGGATTAAAATTGCATTTAAATAGATCACTGAATGTTACTCTTTGTGAAACTGAACTTCTTGTGTGCCACTTATAAACATTACCTATAAGTCAATGCTTGGGAAAATTTTACTTTTTTAACCTATTAATACAAGGAATAAAGTATGAAAAATTGAACAGGTTACTGCTTGAGTTTGACAGTGATTTATAACCTTTTTTTTCTCCCAGAATATTATGCTCATTACTGATAATATGATAATTCTAGCTGCTTAATCTCACTAAAAACTTTTTTCTTACTCTTGTAATGCTCCTGAATTGATAATGAGATTCAGTGCGTATCTAGATTGATCTTTTTGTTATTTAAAAAAGCAACAGCCAGTTGAAAAGCTATCCTAGTCTAAACCAAAATAAAGAATGGGAGTAGAATAATAAAATATTAATATATCACTATTTTTGCTAACTGGGGCCTGCTTCACTCTGAGAAAGGAAATGGTAGTAACTGGCACTAGGGCAGTTATATACCGGGTACCATTAGTCTGTATTTAACTACCCTGTGCGGAGAGGGGTGCTATAAATACACTGACTAACTTGAATCATGTCTCAGTCATGTTGAGTGTCTTACTATTCTAATGACCCTCAAATTTAAAAAGTTTTTTATGGGATTTTGTGTTAAGACTTTTTTAGGTTGTAAGTGATAGAACTTAAAACTAGCATAAGCAAAAAAGGAATTTATTGGCTTACCTAACTGAAACATGGGAAAGAAGGGGTGAAGCTGACTTCATGGCTGACTGGATCTAAGTACTTGAGAATCAAGACTCTTTATCTCTCCATCTTTTATCCTAATTTTGGTTTTACTCTCTCAGTATGGCAAAGGAACGTGATGGCCAGCAGTTCTAGGATTCCATCCTTAAAACTCCACGTTGAAGGAGCTGCTTCTCTTTCTAATACAGAAAATTCCAAACAAGGGTTATCATTGTCCTGGCACTGGTCACTTTCTTCTTGACTGTGGCCAGGAAGGAATTGTACTGTATCCTGGATCTCATGCCCGCCCCGTGGTAAAGAAAGGCTTGGATTGGGAGGTGGGAGCAGAAAGCTGGATACTGCTACTTAGGAGAAAGGGAGGCTGGGAAGACTGACTTGATTCATGAACTTACTAACTTTGAATTCTGATAGTGAGACAGCATGGCTGTCTTTCAATAAATAGAGCTGCACTGTGTAATATGGTAGCCAGTAGCCACATGTGGCTATTTAAATTTAATTAAAATTAAATTAAGAATTCAGTTCCTCAGTTGCACTTGCTGTGTGTGTGTGTTTGTGTTTGTGTATGTACATTTTTTTGAGACAAGGTTTCGCTCTGTTGCCTTGGCTGAAGTACAGTGGTGTGATCATAGTTCACTGCAACCTTGAACTCCTGGTCTCAAGTGATCCTCTTGCCCCAGCCTCCAGAGTAGCTAGGCCTACAGGCACTCGCCACCATACCTGGCTAATTTTTCTTAATTTTTGTAGAGATGAGGTCTTGCTATGTTGTCCAGGCTAGTTTCGAGCTCCTGGCCTCAAGTGATCGTCCTGCGTCAGCTTCCCAAACACTTGCTATATTTTAAGTGTTCAGTAGTCCCATGGCTAGTGGCTACAGCATTGGACAGTGTTGATAGAGAACATTTTCTTCATCACAGAAAATTCTTTTGGAAAGTGCTGATCTGGAGTGTGTAGGTGCTCTCTCCTAATTCTTTTTTTTTTTTTTAACTTACTATGGAAAATTTTGAGCATAACCAAAAAATAGAATAGTGTAATGACCTCCCAGCTTTAAGAAGTAACCAACTTTTTGGCAATTTGTTTTATCTATTTCTCTACCTTTTTAAAGGGGGGAGCAGTATCATTTGAAAGCAAAGCCCAGACATTATTGTACTATTTCATCTATAATACTTCAGTAGGTATCTCAAACAAATGGTAACCCAAATACTATTATCACGTCCTATCAAAAATTAACACTAATTCCTCAATATTCCATCTAACACCCAATGCCTGTTTAAATCTTCCTGATTTCTCAACATACCTCTTTTGAGTTTCCATGTCAGTTTTCTATTGCTGCTGTAGCAAATTACTGCTCATTTAGTGACAACGCAAATTTATTATCTAGCCAGTTCTCTAGGTAAGAAGTCTGACCCTGGCCTCACTGGGCTAAAATCAAGGTGCTGACACAGTTGTGTTCTCTTTTGCATGTTGTAGGAGAGAACCTGTATACTTGCCTTTTGCAGCTTCTAGAGGCTACATTTCTTGGCTCATGGTCCCTTTCTTCAAAGCTAGCAATGTTGCATCTTTCTGACCCTTCTGTGGTCACGTCTCCCTGTGACCCCAGCTGAGAAGGATTCTCTCTGGTTATATTGGACCCACCTGGAGAGCCCAGGCTACTCTCTGTGTTTCAAGGTCCTTAACTTAATCACTCTACAAAGTCTCTTTTACCATGTCAAGTAACATATTCACAGGTTCTGGGGATTAGTTCTTGGACATCTTTCGGGGGCTATTATTCTGCCTCCCACAGTTTGAATAGGATCTAGGTGGTTCATGCCTGTAATCCTAGCATTCTGGGAGGCCAAGGCAGGAGGATCACTTGTAAGGAGTTTGAGACTAGCCTGAGCAAGAGCGAAGCCTAGTCTTTACAAGGAAAATATTAGGCCGGTGTGGTGGTGAGCTATCGTGATGCCACTGTATTCCGGCCGGGGCGACAGAGTGAGACTCTGTCTCAAAAAAAAAAAAAAAAAAAAAAGGATCTAAACAAGGTGTCACCCATTGCATTTGGTATGCCTAAATTTCTTTTAACCTATAATAGTTCCCTCCCTACTTTGTTTTAAGTAAAACTCTCTCTTTAAAAAAATCATGACTTTCTTTAGCTGTCATGTTTATAAGATACTCAGGCAAAGCATCTAATATAGATCTATGATTGTACTTGACATTGTTGGTTTTACTGTATTGAAATTGGTGTTCTTGAGTAAACTATAATATTACTTCTAAGGGTAGAAATTTTTAAATAGAGAAAATAGCTTACTTGGCCTCCCATCAGTGGAGAGGGGCGCTGCCTAGAGAGTCATTTGGCTAGTTTCCAAGAGGCCTCAGGAGGTTGCATTACTTGGGTGAGTATGCTATGGTCCAGAGTTTGATTTGCAGCACTGCAGGCTCAGAAACTGATTTCATCAGCAAATGGAGAGCACATCCATCTCTCAGGGTGGACTCAGAAACCGAGCTCTTAAGACCAATGTATGAAAATGGATACAGATATAAGTAAAAATTGCACCTGTATGACCATCATATTCTTCCTTCTCTAGGCAGACACATGTAGGAAACGCAAACAATTATGACAGTGTATCATAATGAGAGTAGTTACATGAGTGCATTCTCTAGAGCATCAGGTAATACAGGATAGAGTTAATACAAAATTAGGAAAATGGTTCCCTGGGGCCTGGAGCAATGCAGAGGGGTGGGTTGCCTGGAGCACCACCTTCAGGATTGTCTTGTTACTGACACTGGAAACTTGGCTTGAGGCTTCACTTCCATTGATGATACCCATCCAAGCACTGTCTGTGTTTTTCACTATATGGTGACTTTGCATATCTCTAATTCATTTAGATGTTGATCTCAGAAGTAATTCAAAGAGGGTAATTTTTCCTCCAAGTTTATTTTATTTTATTTTATTTTTATTTATTTATTTTTTTATGAGGGTCTTGCTCTGTCTCCCCCAGGGTGGCGTGATCACAGCTCTCTGGAGCCTCGAAATCCTGAGCTCTAGAGATCCTCCTGCCTCAGCCTCCCAAGTAGCTGGGACCAAGGCGTGCACCACTATGCCCAGCTAATTTTTTTTATTTTTGATAGACACAGGGTCTCACTATGTTGCCCAGGTGGGTTTTGAACTCCTGGCCTCAAGTGACCATCAGCTTCCCAAAGTGCTGAGATTACAGGCATGAGCCATTGCACCCAGCGTGTTCCAAGTTCTTTAGGGAAGCCTCATGGTTGCTCATAAGAGCTGACAATGCTGAGCATTATGCCTGAAAATCAAGAACTTTTAAAATCTGCCTGCATCCCAGAGCATTCCCAATTTTCTAGGCCTGATTTTCTTAGGGTTCCCATGTTTTCCTTCTTGCCACAAATAGAGACTGGAGTGTGGATGATCAGTGAACAAGGTGTTAAATGTGTTGTTGAAGGCTGTTGCTTTTCCTGGGTCCTAGTATATGACCACATGAGCTATTCACATTGTTATTAATAAATTATGGGAGAGGATCAAGAAAAAAGTTTTGATGTATCAGACAAGTATTTATTAAACACCTATTATATTTCAGGCATAGCACATATACCATTTTGCTATGTGATATCTGGATAAATGAAATTCTAAAGGTATAGAAATAAAGTAAGGAGCACATTTCATACATGTTACCAAGTAGACTGGTAGAAGTTCCTATACGATATTTGTAGTACCGAGACTTCTATGTACATATTCACTGTATTTTTTATACTTGTACAGAAAGCTTGGTAAACTGCTTTGATATCCTTGGGTGAATTCTTTTAGGATAAGAAGAACAATTGCTAAAACATTTTGTCATTTGCCTTTGCATGGTCATTTTAGATAAATAACTGAAATTTTGATTGGGAAAGGACCTATTTAGTTACTGACCAAACTCTAAAAGAAATGATATTACTATACTTGATTTTTCTGAAATAGGATAGATTTGGGGGAGCATATGAACTTAAAACAAGACACCTATCCAGACTTGTTTTAGTGAATCTCTATGACATTTCCTCCATCTTTATAGCAAGTTCTACTAAATGGTCTCAAGCTTATTTCTAGAACCTTTCTAACCTATCCTAAAACACTTATCTGAAATTATGATGCTTAATGTGCTTTATGTATTATTTATAGTAACATTTCCTAAAATTTAGTTTCCCTTGACATATATCAATGACTTGATCAAAATGGGATATTTTTTTTTCCAAAATGAAATATAACACATCAGACATTAACTTAATATAAATAAAAACACATTTTTTTTTGAGACAGGGTCTCATTCTGTTGCAGGGGCTAGAGTGCAGGGACCACAAGCTCACTGGGACCCCAAACTTCCAGGCTCAAGTGATCCTCCCTCCTCAGCCTCCCAAAGTGTTGAGATTACAGGTGTGATATCTCTTTTATGTGTAATTTAAGTTTTTGTTTAGGGGTCTAGTAGGAGCCCTGATAGACCCAGGTTGTTCTACCTCCATAATCCTTGATCTGTTTGGAGGGAGCAGCAGGGGCGGTGCTTTGTTCTCCCAAAGCCTCACTTAGGTTGATTCCTTACGTTGGGTATTGTGCTGGGTATTGTGCTGCTCGCTCTGAAGCACAAAGCTCTTTAATGTGTGTATGTATGTGCCTATGTTCTAGTAATGAGAGTGGAGCTTCTAAAACAAATTCCCTTATCCCCACTGAACTTCCCCTGAACTCCTTGAGGCAAGATTTCCTGGTTTGGGCTTGTGCACAGATTCCTTTCTATTTGGGGAAAACCAAAACCTTCTATTCCCCTTTTTAGAAACAAGATTTGAGAATCATATTAAAAGGGGTCCACCTTAGCCTACAGGCATTTAAGTCACAAGGCACCATGAATCATTTTGTCAAGTTAGAACCTGTGTTTCCAAATGATGCCTAACCTAGTTCCTGATGCAGAGTAGGCATTCAGCAAATATTTGGTGAATGATAGAGGCAGTGACTTGGGATCTCAGGACAGTCCTTCATCTGAGAAAGCTTTGTCCTTTCTGAACAATTCACTGCTATTGCAGTAACTAGAATGAAAGACAAGATCTAATCTTAACCAGTGTGGCTGAGTATAGAAGGAAAGGTGATAGCTTAGGCTAACAGCTATTTTTTTTTTTTGGAGAAAAGGCATACAAATTTATTTGATCATAGTTTTACGTGACCTGGGAGCTTTCGGAATGAAGACCCAATTCCCAGACGGGGCGCAGAAGCTTATATACCATCTTGAGGTTACAGAAAGAATGGGGGCTTGGATCCTTGTGTCAGGTTTCAGTCTGAAATGTAGGTTCTTGGCGCGCCCAGGGCTGAAGAACGACCAGACACGCCAAAGTTAGGCGAGTATGAAAATGAGGTTTACTGAAGAGAGAAAGATAGGATTATAGGGCAACAGCAACATACAGGTTTACAGAGCATGGATACATATGCCACAGATGATGACAAGACCCATTGTCACAGCAAAGGGAGAGCAAAAGGAAGGGCACACACAAAAAAAGGCAGCTACTTTTTTTTTAAACTATTTTTTTAAATTTTTTTTGTTTTTTAAGGCTAGTCAAGTGAAGCAGCGGGAGAGAAGAAGGAACAAAGGAATCCATAGGTGGTAGTGATCAGTTAGTTGTAAACACCACTGACTGGGACCAGCCAGGCTAACAGCTATTAAGGTTGGAGTGTAAAATTGGGTGTTACATTAGGAAGCAAATATATAGTCAATGTGTTTATCAGTGTACAAGTGACAAGGGGTACCAGATGTCTTATATTTCAGTGCCTGGTTCCTTCCTTCCTTCCTTCCACCCCCTTTTCCCAGAAATACAATGGTTATGTATTTGCTTCTGACAATGCTGATTAATTACTATTTATTGAAAATTTACATGCAAATAACACTATGCCACAGGGTATGGGGGATATAACTATAAATAAAGACCTCTTATCCTCCCTACCTTGTCAGGATAGGGTCCATTTTTTTCAAGCTAAAATTTCCGTTTGATACAGTGAGGTAGAGTGGAAAAAAGTGGTTTTAAAATTCAGATCAGTTAGAATCCTGGCTTTGCTACATATTAGCTGCATGACCTTGGGCAAGTTATTTCCTTTATCTCTAAACTGGGAATAATTAACAGGTGTTTTAAAGGAGAATGTGAGGATTAAATGAGAACACAGGCAAAGCACTTCATTTTGTGCTAAATGAATGCCGAAACCAATCTGGTACTAGAAGATCAGGTTCTTCCTTTTTTCTAGCACTTTGTCCCAAGTGGGTGCTCAAATGTTTGTTAGATTGTCTCTGATTAGTAACTCTTTCTAGATCTAGTTGAAGATTTAAATATTCAAACGATGCTGGTTCACTCTCTCCATGCACACACAGAGGAAAGACCATGTGAGGACACAGTGAGAAGTCAGCCATCTGCAAGCCAAGAAGAGAGCTCTCACCAAAACCCAACCATGCTGACACCTTGATCTTGGACTTCCAACTTCTAGGATTCATGGTAGAGTGGAATTCTGATCTCAGAAAGAAGAGTACAAGAGAACCTCCTCACTAAAGTGGGTGAACTTTGCAAGGTATCTGTGAACACTTCTCAGTGGACTGACTGAATGGAAATTTGGAGATATAAAGGTAATGGAGGCTACATCACTATAAAAATCCATTTATCTCCCTAGATGTAACACCAGTATGCAAATATCATATAAAGCATGGTTTCCAGGATTAAATGAAACCACAAATGTGAAAATGTCATGATAAAAACATAAAACAAGAATCATGTGAAAAAAATAAATGATGCTGGTTCTTGCAAGTGCTGTTGTTCAAGAGTCAAGATTTAGAGGTGGTTTCTTAGATGAACTACACTGGCAAAATAATTGAGAGACTATTTCCAGAATACATCATATCTTCCCACTCTTTCAGTTTAAACATTTGTAAAGTATGTTTTGTTTGCTTGTTTTGTTTTCAACATCAAGACCATGGGAACATTAAACTGTGTTTATATTTATTTGACTGTCATCATCGAGAGAGTTCTTAATGAAGACTTTCTCATAGGAGTTAGTAGACTAGGCAATTGTGGTTTTGCAGTTCAGCTTTAGTGCCTTAATTGTTTTCCCTGAATTTACAAATATTTTTCTTAGAAAGTTTTCTTCAAGCTATCGCTTCTTTTGTCTTGAACTGGACAAACTTATTCCTTTCCAGAAATGTATTTTTTTAATTTTTAATTTTTATGGATACACAATAGTTGTACTTATTTAGGATACGTGTGATTATTTTGATACAAGCATGCAATGTGTAATGATCAAATCTGGGTAATTGGGATATCCTTCACCACAGACATTATTATTTCTTTGTGTTGGGAATATTCCAAATCTTCTCTTCTAGCTAGTTTGAAGTATACAATAAATTATTGTTAATTATAGTCACCCAATTGTGCTATCAAACACTAGAATTTATTCCTTCTAACTTTATTTTTAAAAAATGTTTATTTTTAATTATGGGTACATAAGTTGTATATATTTATGGGGTATATGTGATATTTTGATAAAGGCATATATAATGTGTTATAATCAAATCAGGGTATTGGAGGTATCCATCACTTCAAGCATTTATCATTTTTTTTTGTTAGGAACATTCTAATTCCACTCTTTTAGTTATTTTAAAGTATACACAACTTATTGTTGACTATAATCACCCTATTGTGCTATCAAATATTGGATCTTGTTTAACTGTATTTTTGTATCCATTATCCAACCCTTCTTCATTCTCCTCTACCCCTCAACTACCCTTCCTAGCCTGTCGTAACCACCATTCTAGTCACTGCCTCCATGAAATCAATTTTTTTTTAAGCTCCCGCATATGAGTGAGAACATGAGATATTTGCCTTTTTGTGCCTGGCTTATTTCACCTAACATAATATCCTTCAGTTCCATCCACATTGCAGCAAATGACAGGATTTCATTCTTTTTAATGGTTGAGTAAGATTCCACTGTGGGCCTGGCGCAGTGGTTCACAGCCTATAATGCTGAGGCGGGAGGATCACTTGAGGCCAGGAGTTCAAGACCAGCCTGGGCAAATAGCAAGACTCAGTCTCTACAAAAAATTTTTAAAAATTAGCTGGCCGTGGTGGTGAGTGCCTGTAGTCCTATTATCTACTGGGTAGGCAGGTCGGAAGATTGCTTGAAGTCAGGAGTTGGAGGCTAAAGTGAGCTATGATTGTGCCACTGCACTCCAGCCTGGGCGACACAGCAAGACCCTGCCTATAAAAAATAAAAGAAAAAGAAAAAAAAGTCCATTGTGTATATATATACCACATTTTCTTTAACCATTCATCCGTTGGGTACTTAGGTTAATTGCATATTTTGGCTGTTGTGAACAATGCTGCAATCAACATGGGAGTCCCAGAAATGTTTTTGATGTTTATTGTCTTTACCAGTCTCTTTTACCCCATTTTCCCCTTTTGCGAGATCCAGCTCACTCTGGCCTTTAGCCTTTGTGAGGACGAGCTCTTACAGGTTTGTGTAACTATATTCTTTCTTAGCTCTATATAGGTATACCCTTTGAATGCTTAATTCAGCTCTGTGGAGCATCACGTGTATTTGTGGAATACTATTGTACCTATGGTGTGGGAATAAAGGGCTTACAATCAAAAAGGGGTAGAGAAACACCGTGAAAAAGTTAAAAGTTAAATGACTGAAAAATGCTTCAAGGCAAATCAGGTTTACAAAAGGAGAAAGCAGAAAGGGGAAAAATAAACTAAAAAATAAACTACTGGAGTTTTCAGGGACCTGGAAAAGCGGCGAGAGAAGGGGATGAGGCAAGATTTATCTCATTAGTCCTTATTAACAAGTTATCAGGGGTGAGTATTAAGAGTCAATCCTAATGCGCTGACGACTTCTGTTTTTGGAGGCGACAACCCCCTGTCCGCACTATTTTGGGACGCGGGGTCACCGGTCAACTATGGATCTACGTCCTGGCTTACGAGGCCCTCACGCAATTGCAGCGTCCGCCTTCCCTCCGGTCCCGCTGGCCCTAGAAGAGCTGGCCCAGCCTGTCCCTCCCGGCCGGCCCCCACCCGGCTGTGGCCCGCCCCGCCCTGCCCTGCCGACTCTCCCTTCGGCTCAGGCACCTGCCTGGCCGCCCTGCACGGCGGGGTCCTGAGGCGCCTCGGGGAAGCGCGGCGATTGGCTGCCCCTCGTGGTTGGAGCTCTGCTCCAGCAGCACTTGACAACCGCAGTCTGCTAGAGGCTGAGCCGAGCGGTCGCCGGCCCGGGAGGGGCGGAGGCGAGAAGGACGGATTGACGAACTGATGGATTGACGCGCGGGCGGCAGGAGGGAGTGCCGACGCGAAACCCAGACCGCCGCCCTCGCGCTCCCGCTCCCGCTCCCACCCCAGTCCAGAGCCGGCCGCTTCGGGGCCCCGGCCGCCAGCCTCCCAGCTGCGTTCTCCTCCGCCGCTTCTCCGGGCTCGTCCTGAGCCCTCAGGTGAGTGACTCCGGAAGGCGGAGGCGGGGTCGGGCCGCTGCACACCTCGGGTTACCATGGTCACCCATCGCCTCCTGTCTCCACCTGACTAGGCTCCAACCCGGCGGCGCCAAGGGCGGTGTTTGCGGCCCCGGAAAAGGCTCCCGAGTAGGCTTGGGTGCTGACTGAGAGGGCACGGGGGGCGCGGCTGAGGCTCCCCCACCTCCAGATGAGGACCTGCGAACTGCCGGGCTCGCATTCGAGGCCGTTGCTCCTGGACCACACCTTTCCCTCCCTACCAGACGGGTTCTCGGGCAGAGCGATACCCCTCGTCCTGGCACTGAGCAGAAAGCGAGCGCAAGGTTCGTGGCCACCTCGCCGCTGCTGAGAGGCAGGAGTGGGGCTGACTGCGCTGATCCTTCCTCGCCCCTCGGCGGAGCCGGTGCCAGCACTGAGGGGCGCGCTTGCGTCCCTTTCTGGGCACGCCTTGGCCGGGCGGAGGTGGGGGAGTGGCGGGGCTGGGAGCCGGGCGGCTGCTTAGGGCAGCCCCGCGGGGGCCGAGTTTGGCCTTTCTTACGTCAGTGGTCAATGGGAGCCCTTTGGGGGGACTGGGTGGGGTCAGGGAGAGGGGCTGCGACGGGATTTAGAACCGGGGTTGTGCCGAGGGGCGCCTACGTAGAAGAATGAGAGGTTATAGGACTCATAGGGTTACGCCGCTTCCTTTTATTGGGGAGAAAAAGATTGGGACTGTAGCTCTGGGGCAAGGCCTTGGGCAAAAGAGGCGGGGGCGACGGTAGGCAGGGGCGGCATTTGACCGAGGATTTTTTCTTCTGTATACCCAGACGTGCACTTAGTAATCACGCGTGGTATCTGAGGGCACTGTTTTTGGCAACTTGGTTCCCTCTGCATAATGGAAGGAGAAGTCTTTGTTCCACCCAGATTCATAGGTTGTGATCCTAATACTTATTTCCCTTCCTTTGTTGTAGACTTACTAGAATGCTTCAAAAAGTTAATGACAAGAAAATTAACATGCAGGTTTTAAAAATACTGTAAATCATTTTTTACAGTAATTCCAAGTAGAATTCTTTTTGTCTCCAGTGTTGGCATATGTTGCATTAACATTTTACTGGAAAGGAGAAACGCAGAACGGCCCATTTTCCTTTATATGGCACATTCTTGAGGTCTCATTTAGGAAGATGTAATGAATAATTTTATCTTGGATTTTGGGGAGAGGGTAGATTGCTTCCAAGAGGAAAAAAAAGTACTATACAGTGATGGAAAAGACAAGTAGGTGAGCCATAACAGTATATTGTTAGGTAAAAAAACAAAAACACGAAACACTTGAATTTAGATGCCATTGTGACTATGTAAATTTTTTCCTGAGATTTTTAACCTGTGTTTATCTCCCACTCCCCTACTTCCTGGTTCTTTTCTCCCTTGTCATAAAAACCGGTACTTGTTGAAATGTATCATGAGAGAATAGAGGTACTATTCTGTGTTCCTAGTTACATAATCATGTTCAGCCTCTTTTTCTGTTTGTGAAATCGAGTTTATCAGTTACTTACTGAGTGGACAGCATGTGATATGCTTAATATACGCTGCAGTTTGAGAAACACTTTAAGTATGAAAATATATGCAGTTTTCTTTAGTAGATCAGTAAGCTGGAAATCAGAATGCCTGGATTTAAGCTTTCCTTTGCTACTGATTACATTCTTGGAAGAGATACTTACCCTGTCATTGATTCTGATTTTGCATTCTGTAAAATGGGGATAATGTCTGCTATTGTTTTAGTCTGGGAATGGACTCTGAAGTTGAATCAAATAATGCATTTGAAAGCACTTTGGAAAAAAATTTAAGACATCTGTTGATTACTTTTTAATAAAGTGGAGCATTGTCAAGGATAATTGAAAATTTCTGCATAATCTATTTAGCATTTCTAGGACTAAGACCTTATTTCTTACAGTGATCTTAAAGGGCCCACGGAAACTGTTGAGGTGCATCCCTACTCCTTGGCCGAAGTTATTAATTAATGTGGTGACATGGAGAAAAGGGTGTTTCCTTCCTATATGTGGGTCAGGATTGCTTTCTTGCTTTCAGTAGGATGTTCTCATAGAAAATAAGAGTATGGCAAATAAATCTTACTTGAGTTTTATTTGCTGCTTAGTAATCCTCAGTGTGGATCGTTGGTTCTTGACTAATGAAAAAATAGCTTACTTTATCCTCTCTGACCTCTGATTTTCAAATTAGAGAATTTGCACTGTTGTAGATATGCTACAGTGTGCCATGAAATAAAACTGTGATCAGGTAACATGGCACACATTTGTGGAATTGTCATCAATTTCACTTGAAGGCTTGGGTGAAAAATATCGTTGGCTGCGCATGGTAGCTCACGCCTGTGATCCCAGTACTTTGGGAGGCCAAGGTGGAAGGATGGCTAGAGGACTGGAGTTTGAGACCACCTTAAGCAACATGGTGAGACCTTGTCTCTACAAAAAATGGAAAAATTAGCTGGGTGTGGTGGCTGGCACCTGTAGTCCCAGCTACTCGGCAGGCTAAGACAGGAGGATCTTGAGCCCGGGAATTTGAGGTTGCAGTGAGCTATGATCACGCCACTGCACTCTAGCCTGGGCAACAAAGCAAAATCCTGTCTCCAATTTTTTTTTTATATTAAAACATATGGAGAAGGCAATATTCACACTAATTTTTAAGGCAAAATTCAAAGACTTCAAAAGAGATTTCATGCTTAAGGGCTCTCTCAGCCTGTGTTTAGTTTCTTCTTCCCTTAAGTGGAAAAGTTTAAGAAGCATTGCTGTAGACTTACTCAGCTAATAAATGGCAAATCACTACATAGCACAGGAAAGAAGATGAATTCCAGTTTCTAAAACTTTGACTGATATTAGGCTCAAGATTATTTGAATCCTAATTATCCTCTCTTGTTTCTACTCCTGTAAAAGTCAAAAATGTTATAATGGAAAGGTCACAGAATTTAGTCAGACTTGATTGTCTCATTCTTGCTCTGCACTTATTTGCTCTGTGACTTTAGGCAAATACTTAACGTCTCTGAGCATTAGTGTAATAATCTCTAAAATGAAGATCATGGAGTTGTAAGAATTACATAGATAATGTATGGAAGTATTTAGCACAGGGCCTGACACATTGTAGATGCACAATAAATGTTAGTACCTTTTCCATTCCGCTCTCTGCATATTAGATTATTAATAACCCTTTAAACCCATTCTTAGCAGGAAACTTCATTAAAACCTCATTACTATTCTGAACTTCCATCGTATTTTATTTATAATTCTCTTATGGTACTCTTTACTTTACATTTTATATATATATTTTTTTCACACAGGATACTTGAACACAGTCTTCAGGCTCCAAATCCAATGCTGGTCCATGCCTGAGATACTTTCAATTTTGAGACCACTACGTTGAATTGCCAAAGGTTACATATTTCAACTAATTTTTCTCCATGTTGAGTTTGTTTCTGTTCAAGTGAAAAGAGAATCCTTACAAAATGCCACACATTCCTTAAAAACTTTTCTTTCCTGTTTTATCCTCTTGTTCACCATAGTAGCTTAATCATCATATCCCGGTATATAGCATGTCGATAGCACATAGTAAACACGCAAATATTTTTAAAATGGCTTCAAACAAGTATTACCACAAGCAGGAGTCTCTTCCTGTGGCATCTTTAATATAATTGATCTAATTGAGCTTCCCGATATTTTTTTAATTATACCTAAAATATTTTAAAAAATAAGTAAACTTATTCTGAAGGAAATTTTCATACTTCATCCACAGCACAATATCTCTCCCACAGCATTTAATTAGCAGTCCTTTTGACACTTTGTCCTTAGGAAGGCTATGAGCTCTGAAGGGAAGAAATTTACATTTATTGAGTACCAGTCACATGCTTGACACCTGCTAGGAGCTTTTTCTTACTTTACAAGTCAACATCCAATTGTATAGAGAAATAGTAAGCATGAAGAAGAACATAAATTTTTTTTTTTTTTTTTGAGACAAAGTCTCACTGTGTTGCCCAGGCTAGAGTGCCATGGCGTCAGCCTAGCTCACAGCAACCTCAAACTCCTGGGCTCAAGCGATCCTTCTGCCTCAGCCTCCCGAGTAGCTGGGACTACAGGCATGCGCCACCATGCCCGGCTAACTTTTTCTATATATTTTTAGTGGTCTGATTAATTTCTTTCTATTTTTAGTAGAGATGGGGTCTCGCTCTTGCTCAGGCTGGTTTCGAACTCCTGAGCTCAAACAATCTGCCCACCTCGGCCTCCCGGAGTGCTAGGATTACTAGGAGGATTACAGGCGTGAGCCACCGCGCCTGGCCAGAACATAAAATTTTTATACCATTGGCCAGGTTCGGTGGCTCACACCTGTAATACCAGCATTTGGGAGGCTGAGGTAGGGTCACTTGAGGCCAGGAGTTCAAGACCAACCTGGGCAACATAGACCCAGTCTCTACAAAAAAAATTTTAAAAAATTAAAAATTTTACACTTGACATATTTGATTCAAATAATGTTTTTTTCTATGGCTAAGTACCATGTTTTGTGACTCTTCTTGATGTGTTGAAAAAAAGAATGGAACCTTATATAAAATACGAGAAAATTTTATAGAACTGAGCTAAAATTAGAGCCTTCATGTCCATTTTTGGTGAAATTCTGGGATGTGTGAAAACAGTATTTCACAAACAGATGATATAAAGCAATTTCAGGTGTGTTCGTTCTAAAGAGCCCATGTTATGGGACGTGTTAGTTTCACTGTATACAGTTGCTGACCAGACCATACCAGAGGTGTTGTATTCTATTTTGGGTGCTTTGAGAGGGAGATTAACAAATATTCAGAGGAGGATGACCGGAATGGTAGGGGATCTGGAAGCTATGTTTTGTGGGGAATGGTTTTTGTAAGGATCAATTAACCAATGTAGTAAGATCCTAGAATAGTACATGATAGTTTTGCATTATAAACATAGCAGTTAATCCTGTTTTTGAGATTCTACTGTACCTTGATACAGATTAGAACCTTTGAGATCTAATTATTTAATTTGTTTTCACTTTCATAGTTTTTTCTCTTTAAAATTAAAAACTGAGCCAGGGTGGTGGTGCCTGCTTGTAGTCCTAGCTACTCAGGAGGAAGAGGCGAAAGGATCACTTGGACCCAGGAGTTCGAGGCTATAGTGCACTAGGATCCCGTCTATGAATAGCCACTGCACTCCAACTTGGGCAGCATAAAAATAGCATGTTTTTATTTAAAAAATAAATAAAATAATTGTATTCATATTAGAAATGCACGTATTAACATGCAAGTAGTGCATGAGTACATACTGGTTGTCAACTATTCAGATAATATAAACTATAAAGAGTAAAAATCTCTCCCTTTCCCCTCCTAGATCCTACCCTCCATTACAATCCCATTCCTTTCTTCAGAGGTAACCACACTGAACAGTTGGTATGCATCCTTCCAGATCTTTTTTGTGTGTGTTTATTTAGACACAGAGATATCTTGCTGTCCCTTTTTTTAAAATAAATGGGCATATTTACATTCATTCATTCAACAAGTATTTATTGATCGCTATTAATACATTATTCTGTGATGCACTTTTCCATTTTGGGATGCATAGAGCTACATCAGTGCATTAGTATTCTATAGTATAAATTTACCGTAATTTATTTAACAATTCTGCTATTGGTGGGAGTTCAGTTTATTTCTAGTTTTTCTCTATTAAAAGCAAATCTTCAAGGAACATCTTTGTATGTGTATCTTTGTGTACATTTGCAAGTATTTTTGCAGGCTAGGTTCCTCCAAGTAGAATTGGAAATGATGAATTAAAGGGCATAAACATTTAAAATTTTCTTAGGTAAAAATTTCATGCTGTCAAATTCTCTCTCAAAAAGTCTGTCCCAGTTTACATTCTTTTTTTTTTTTCATTTGCATCTTTTTTTTTTCCACTTTACATTCTTAATGACAGTATATGAAAGGGCATTTACCCACATTCTTGCTGACACTAGATACTATCAGATCTTTTTAATTTCTGTAAAGGTAGCAGGCTGTGAACGGTACCTTGTTTTAGTATAAGTGCAGCTAAAGTGAGCACGTTGGTGCCTTGTTATAAAACTGCTATTGAGGTTGAGCATCTTTTCATACATTTAATGGTTATTTGTAATTTGGTGAATTGTCTGTTTTTATTCTTTGCTCATTTTTCAACTGGAATTTTTTTGAGGGTATTGATTTGAAGATGCTATTTATATATTCTAGATGATAACCATTTAACTCTTTATGTGTGTTGTATTTAATCCTATGTTTATCCCTTGTCTTTTAACTTTGTGGGCAAGTTCTGTTGAATGGAAGATTTACATTTTACATTTTTAGTGTCAAAGTTGATGCTTAAAGTTATCTTTTCTGGGTTATGTGACTTAATTGAGTAGGCTGAGTCAAAAAATCATTTTTGTTTATCTTATGAAATTTTATTACTTCAGTAATTATAACATACTTGTTTGAAAAAGATTTGCGGGTTTGAATATGGAAAGACAACAAATACTTTAATCTCATAACAAAGGATTGAAATAATATTTAAATCAGATCTGAGAAGAGGTCTTGGGTTATGGGAAAAAATACCAATCCTTTTGAAATACATACATTCATTACATACATTAGTTTACTAATTCCTTGAAATAATTTGCAAGTGATTTGCAATTGGAAATTAGTTACTTATGTTTTATGTTTTATTATTTTTTAATTTTTTGAATAGGTAATATTTGTACATGGTACAAAATTTAAAGAGTATAGAGTGAAAAGTTGTCTCCTATTCTTATTTTTTAATTATGTAGTTTTCCTTCTTGGACACAACCATTATTACTAATTTCTTGTGTCTTTTTCCAGAGATATTTTATGCACATATACAACATATGGTTCATATTAATTGAATTCTTTTCTTGTTATAGTTATATAAAGGTGCACCTGCTTTAAACATAATTTGTTTCTTCAGGCCAAAAATCATTCACAGTTCCAGAAGGTAAATTAAAATAATTGATGAATAGAGAACAGCTGTCAACTGTAAGAAGGAGCACATGCTGCATCCATGTTACACATGTTAGGTGATTAGTAGACATGACAGCTTTGCAGTTAGAAGGGCTTTTCTTTTGTTCGTTTAAATGATCTAAAGCAAATCTATTTTCTTTCCTCTTATTAAACTGACCTTATAAAGTAGAGACTTCTGAATATCCCACACTTGATATTTCCCACCCCCCCAAAAATACATATTTCCTGTTATTGAAATGTAAGTTAAAGCAAATTATATAATTCGAAGGGAAATCATAGAAATGAGACAGACTAACCCTCTTACTTTATGTGTGAAGAAATTGAGGCCCATAGTGGTTAAGTGACTTGCAACATCCACTGTATATTCCTAAAGGGACATTTAAAATTAAATGAGCTGGCTGCAACATAAGTTTTTGGAATGCCATATTATTAAAAACACAGCAATTTTTTTTTCACATTTTTTTCCTTTTCTTTTCTTTCATTCATTCATTCACTTATGTTTTGAGACAGAGTCTCACTGTGTTGTCCAGACTGGTGTGCAGTGGCATGATCACAGTTCACTGCAACCTCCAACTCCCAGGCTCAAGCGATCCTCCTGCCTCAGCTTCCAGAATAGCTGGGACAACAGGCTTGTGCCACCACACCCTGCTAATTTTTCTGTTTTTTGTAGAGATGAGGTCTTGCCCAGGCTGGTCTGGAACTCCTGGCCTCAAGTGATCCTCCCACCTCCTAAAGTGCTAGGATTACATGCATGAGCCACCACTCCTAGTTTTTCACATTGTTTAAAAAGGAAAAGATGCAGTAGTCCTATGTTGCAGTTTGACATTTTATTAAAAAGCTTTATAGTACTTCATTTTCTTGTCTGCATTTTTGCCTGTAAACTTCAATTGTTCGGTGTTAGGCACTCTGTAATACTTGGAAGATTAAAGAGAGTGGTTTTTATTGTGTGGGATAGACATGGAGATTAATAGAACCTTTCTTAAGCACTTCTTTCAGGACTATAAAATTTATAATGGCTACTAAAATTTCAGGATTAAAAAAAGAAAAAAATTCGTAATGACTGTACCCTAATTCTCTTACTCTTATGCTTATAATTATTCTTTGCCTTGTGTATTTTTCTTCCTTCCTAATCTGTGTTTTAAGTAAGTAACCTCATTGCAAAAGAACATTTAAATCATATCTATTTATATGTATATATATATATTTTTTTTTTTTGAGACAGTCTCACTCAGTTGCCCTGGCTAGAGTGCCGTGGCGTCAGCCTAGCTCACAGCAACTTCAAACTCCTGGGCTCAAGCGATCCTCCTGCCTCAGCCGCCCGAGTAGCTGGGACTACAGCACGTGCCACCATGCCCAGCTAATTTTTTATATATATATTTGTAGTTGTCCAGCTAATTTCTTTCTATTTTTTTAGTAGAGATGGGGTCTTGCTCTTGCTCAGGCTGGTCTGGAACTCCTGAGCTCAAATGATCCGCCCGCCTTGGCCTCCCAGAGTGCTAGGATTACAGGCGTGAGCCACCATGCCCAGCCCATATCTATTTATATTTGGTTAGAAAGCTACCATGATTTTTTTCATGAAACTTTCCATATCTATGTATGAAAATATAGAGTAAGAATATTTTCCTTTTCTTTCCCTTCTCTTTCCCTTTCCTCCTCCCTTTCCCTTTCCTTTCCTCCTCCCCTTCCTTTCCTTTCCTTTCTTTTTTTCACTTTCTTTTCTTTCTTTCTTTCATCTCACTGTCTCCCAGGCTGGAGTGCAGTGGTGCAATTGAACTTCTGGCCTCAAGGGATCCTCCTGCCTTAGCCTCCTGAATAGCTAGGACTACAGGCACACGCCATCACATCAGCTAATTTTTAAAATTTTTTGTAGAGAGAGGGTCTCGCTATGTTGCCCAGGCTCTTTTGAACTCCTGGCCTCAAATGATTCTCCTCTATTGGCCTCTGAAACTGCTGGGATTACAGGCATGAGCCACTGTGCCCAGCCTCTTATCTGTTGTTAACATTTTACCTTTAATCTTAGATTTCTAAAAATAATTTTATTTCTTGCCCTATAATCCATTCTTCTAATCTTGTTTCACTAAGATAATAATAAGTAGGAGTCCACATAGAGACCCCATTTGAAATTTATTTTCAGTAAATGTTACTTGTATCTAAGGACTAAAATACTAACTACTTTCTAACTGGTTTCCAGATATCCTTGTTTTTCATTTCTTTTTTTTGAGAACATTTCAAGAACTGAATTATACCAACAAGACAGATATCCTTATTTTTAAATAAACTCTTGCTTCTTTATTTCCCATAGTCCAGATATTGGATATAAGAGAAATTTACTTCTTAAAGGAAAACCCATAGTTGTGTTTTTGTGATTTTTTTAAAAAAAATCTGCCATTTAATTTGGAAATATTGAGACACTTAGATTTTTTCCATTTTTTTTTTTTTTTTTTTTTTTTGAGATAGTCTTGCTCTGTGACCTGGGCTAGAGTGCCGGGGCATCTGCCTAGTTCACAGCAACCTCAAACTCCTGGGCTCAAGTGATCCTCCTGCCTCAGCCTCTCAAGTAGCTGGAACTACAAGAAAACACCACCACACCTGGCTAATTTTTAAAATTTTTTTGGTAGAGATGGGGTCTTTCTCTTGCTCAGGCTGGTCTTGAACTCCTGAGCTCGAGCAATCCTCCCACATCGGCCTCCCAGAGTGCTAGGTCGTGATCGTTCTTGTTTCATCTTTATCTCTTCCACTCCCCTCTTCTCATATTATTTTGAAGCAAATCACAGACTTTGTATCATTTAATCTGTAACTATTCCAGTGTGTATCTCTCAAAGGTAAGGACTTTATAAAAAAAAATTATGACACATTAAAGAATGATTTGATTTTGATAAATATTAAATTACTTTCACTTCAAAATATCTATACTAAAAATTCTCAAGAAACCTGTTATGTGTGGTTTCCAGGCAGTTAAACATAAAACAATAGGACTAACTTTTTGGTGGTGGTTGTTCTGTTTCATATTTAGGCTATCAATATGACGGCTGAAGAAACAGTGAATGTAAAAGAGGTTGAAATCATTAAGCTAATTTTGGACTTCCTGAATTCAAAGAAACTTCATATTAGTATGTTGGCCCTTGAGAAGGAAAGTGGAGTCATAAATGGCCTATTTTCAGATGATATGCTTTTCCTGAGGTATGATTTCATTAATACTGTGAGGTTCGTAGCTCCTTCAAAGAAAAGTATTAATAAGGCAATATATATAGTACAGATAGAACTCTATAGCCATGAAAAGGCTAAGTGTAATTTTTACAAATGTTTATTTTTATAATAGGACATTTACAAAATGTTTTCTGTAGAATGTTTTCAGTAGTAAGATCCAGAAGTCTGTTAACAAAACGAGAGTCACAACTCCATTGTGATTGTGGTATCATCATAAAAAATATTTGACTAAGAAATCAGAGACTCTGGAAGGATAAAGAAAATATTTCCAAAGTACTATTTTTTGGCCATAGAAATAAAATACATTCATTATAGAAAACAGAAAAATAAAGAAAACAAAAATCACGTCACCACCCAGACACACTAAGTTCTGTACATATTAAAAAATAACAGCAATTCTGTTGTATTTATAATTTAGAATCTTGTTTTATCCATTACTATCACAAGAATTCTTTGTAGGATTACAAATATACAAGGTCTCTCCAGAAAGTATCCAGCCATTGTTAATATAATGAGAACGGTTTGTGCAACATTCGTGTAACCCGGCAGCCAAGGGAGTGGACTGTAACGCGCATGTGTGAACAATGACGACTTCACGGTACCAGTCAGTGGAGTGCTAGACACCATTGAGTGAGCGTGTGTCCTGTGTGGCCATGGCATTCAAAATGACCGATAAAGTAGGGCAACGAATCTGTATCAAATTTTGTGTTAAGCTTGAACATTCTTCCACAGAAACTATTCAGATGATTCAGAAGGCTTTCAGGGAGGATACAGTGAGTGCAGCGCAAATAAAAGTGTGGCACAAATGCTTCAAAGATGGTAAAGATCCAACAAGCCATAAAAGAAAAGAAAAGGGAAAAAAAAAAGATGGTGAAGAATTTGTTGAAAGTGATCCAAGTTCTGGAAGACCTGCAACTAGCAGAACACCTGAGAATGTTAAACATGTATAGGTTAGGTTAAGAGATGCTGGGAGAACTGTGTGAGGTCCCAAGGTGCTTACTTTGAAGGCAACTGAGGTGTACAGTGTTTTTTGTATCTTATATCTTCTTCAATAAATCTCTCTATTTTTCGCATTACATGGTTGGATACTCTCTGGACAGACCTCATATACTTTAAAATTTTCAGTTTACTTAATTTCCTAAGGTTCCCCTATTTTTAGACAATTGGTTCCAGTTTTTCTTAAATAATTTCTCTACAGAGGATCTTTTATACATGAGTCTTTTTCTGTATCTTGGATTATTTCCTTAGGACAAGATTCTTAGAGGTGGAATTGCAAGGCAAAGGGAATTAATGTTTGCCAAAATGGAAAGCTAAATATATCTTAGCTTGACTTGGATGTAAAAAGAAAATCCCAAATTCACAGGCAGAAATGTATTCTATTTTTATATGATACCAAATATCCTTGACAAAGAATACAGATTCTTGGACAAGAGGCGTTTTGTGACTTGGAAAGCTTTAAGAAATGAAGTGTTCCTAACTCATGAAGAAGGAACTTTAAAAAACCCTAAAACCAAACATTTATTATATTAGAGGAATTTATTTAAACTTGTTGCATTTCCCTGTATTTTGCGTTATGAATGTCATACACCTCAAGGGAGCTTAGTCAGTGGTATAGCTAGGAACCCCAGTACTGAGGCAGTATTCTTTTGGCCTTGTCTTTCAAGCATTGCTACTCCTGGAATTTAGCAGTGGCTCTCAGGTACCTTCCAGGAGGCTGTTAGTCTGTGATGAAGTTTTACTGGTCTGAGGTGAAGTGCAAAGAATTATGGAATAGTACATTTTTCAGGCTGGGCACAGTGGCTCATGCCTGTAATCCTACCACTCTGGGAGGCCGAGGCGGGAGGATCGCTTGAGCTCAGGAGTTCAAGACCAGTCTCAGCAACAGCGAGACCCTGTCTTTACAAAAAATGGAAAAATTAGCTGGGTGTGGTGGCGCATGCCTGTAGTCCCAGCTAGTTGGGAGGCTGAGGGAGTAGGATTGCTTGAGCCCAGGAGTTTGAGGTTGCTATGAGCTATGATGACGCCACTGCACTCTAACTGGAGCGACACAGCAAGACCCTGTCTCAAAAAAAAAAAAAAAAAAGTAACTTTTTCATTAAACTAAATGAGCTGGACTTTAAAATCGTGTCTTTTCTACATTTTATTTTATTTTATTTTATTTTTCTTTGAGACAGAGTCTCACTCTCTTGCCTGGGCTAGAGTGCCATGGCGTTAGCCTAGCTCACAGCAACCTCAAACTCCTGGGCTCAAGTGATCCTCCTGCCTCAGCCTCCCTGGTAGCTGGGACTATAGGCACGCACCATTGTGCCTGGTTAATTTTTTTCTATTTTTAGTTGTTTGGCTAATTTCTTTCTATTTATAGTAGAGATGGGTCTCGCTCTTGCTCAGGCTGGTCTCGAACTCCTGAGCTCAAGCAATCCTCCCGCCTTGGCCTCCCAGAGTGCTAGGATTACCTTTCTACTTTTTAAATGTTAAAGTGTCCTTGATTATGACCATAATCATAAATGATTATCATACATATTATGATTGCCTTTATTAGTATTCCTTCTTTGCCAAATGAAAAATTGGTAATCCTTTGTAGGTCCTCCTGCCCATTCTTCCCTTTTAAAATTTTACTGTCCTAAAAAATCGAAAAATAGGGAAATTGCCATTGTAAAAGAAGAGAGATAAGAATGCCTTGCAACTTTTGGAAATTCCTATAGACTACTTAAAGTGTGATGAAATTTGTTCTTATTCCTTGCTGTTTTCATTCTCAGGTTATAAACTTTAGTATCAAATTTCTCAAAGCTATAAAATTTACAATTTAGAGCAGATCAACCGTGGCCCTGTATTAACATTGGGCCAGATAATTCTTTGTTGTGGAGGGTTGTCCTCTGCATTGGAGGATGTTTAGCAGCATCTCTGACCTCTACCCACTAGACATGAGTAGTACCCTTACTTGCAACAACTAAAAATGTCTCTGGATATTGCCAAGTGTCCCAGGGAGTGGTGGTATAAAATCATCCTCAGTTGATTTAATGAAAATAGAACACACGCACACACACACACACACACACACACAAACACAGAGATTCTTAAATAATAATACATAATAGCTTTAAAACTGTAAGATGAATAGGGAAATAAAGGAACTTTTAGCCTTAGTTCAATGTTTTTACATAGGTCAAAAACCACATCACATTAGTGTGAGGAGTGGTTGCAGATTCACAAATTTTTCTCATATAGCATATGTTGTTATAAGTAAGTTATGAAAAAATTTGTTTTAGTTTTGAGGAACCAAATAAAATGTTAATCTCATGTGATTTGTGAAGTTTTAGTGTTATTTTGTCATCTATTCTGTTTTTAATTAGTATAACCTGAATTTGGTAACATGCTGGGTTTTTCTTTATTTAGACAGCTAATCCTTGATGGTCAATGGGATGAAGTTCTTCAGTTCATTCAGCCTCTAGAATGTATGGAAAAATTTGACAAAAAAAGGTAAGATTTTATCTGAAGTTTTTAGAGTCTTTTCATTGGTAGGAGCTTAGCAAAGCAAACAATAAACAAAATATTTAAAACAAGACTCTTAACTTTTCCCAGAAAACAGTACACTCAATCTGATTGAGTTAGAGGACTTCTAAAGGACAAGTTGCATGTACTTCAATTATTTGAAAATCTTATATTCAGACCTACTTAATCATTAATGTTCATATGCAAAATGTCGTAAGAGCTGTTTCTTAATAATAGTATGAAGACTTTGAAGATATTGTTCTACTGTGTCCTGGCCTTGTTGTTTCTGATGAACAGTCAGCTGTCACTTGTAGTCTTACTCTCTTTTTTCTTCCCTGGCTGCCTTCAAAATTTTTTCTTTATCATTGGTTTTAAGCAGTTTGATTATGATATGCTTAAATGTGGTTTTTTTGTATTTTTACTGCTTGGGATTTACTGAGCCATTTGGATTCGTAAGTTTACGGTTTGTTTTTTTCTTTTTTAAAATCAAATTTGGGAAGTTTTTGGCCTTTCTTTCTTAAAATCTTTTCTACCCCTTTCACTTTTCCTTCTGGGACACAATGTTAGACAAATTGATTTTGTCCCACAGGACTGAGGCTTTGTTTATTTTTATTGTTTTTATTTTTTGTTTTGTTTTTATTTTTTATTTTTTATTTATTTTATTTTTTTTTTTGAGACAGAGTCTCACTCTCTTGCCTGGGGCGAGTGCCGTGGCGTCAGCCTAGCTCACAGCAACCTCAAACTCCTGGGCTCAAGCAATCCTACTGTCTCAGCCTCCCGAGTAGCTGGGACTACAGGCATGTGCCACCATGCCCGGCTAATTTTTTCTATATATATTTTCAGCTGTCCAATTAATTTCTTTCTATTTTTGGTAGAGACCGGGTCTCGCTCTTGCTCAGGCTGGTCTCGAACTCCTGAGCTCAGAACAATCCGCCCGCCTCGGCCTCCCAGAATGCTAGAATTACAGGCGTGAGCCACTGCGCCCAGCCTGTTTTTATTTTTTTAACCATTGTTTTTCTCTGTCTAGTCTGGGTTATTTTTATTGATTTAATGTTCACTGACTCTTCTGATGATAAATAGTGAGTTTTTCATTTCAGATGTTGTACTTTTTTATTTCAAAATTTTCTTTTATAATTTTTCTGTCAAGATAGTCTTATCTGTTCACTCATTATGATTATATTTTCCTGTAGATCCTTTACCATCTTGATAATAGCTGATTATTTGCTAGTGTAGTCCTTATTTGGTAATTTGAACTTGTAGTCATATCAGCCTCAGTTTCTAATGATTGCCTTTTCTCTTAACTTTGAGTCATGTATTCCACACATCATAAATTCGTAAATGTATTCTACACATCATAAATTCATTCTTGAGGCTCTGCATTCTGTTATCTTCCTATAAAAGGTTTGATTTTTATTCAAGCAAGTATTTAACCTGTTAGCCTCAAAATGCAAACTCTGTCTCCCCTCTTGTGGACACTAGCTGAAATCTGCTCAGTTCTTTAGCTTTCCATCTGTTGAAGTCTCCCTTGCATCTTTACAGTTTAGAGGATAGCCAGGGATTTGGGTGCACAAGTTTATACAGTAGATTTTGGTATATTTTTTATTTTGGCTCTCTCCTTTTTGGGATGCCCCTCTCACTCTTCAGCTGTTCTAGCAGTACCAAACTTTGTTCACTCCTCAAGCCTGTAAAACCACTGCTTTCTGTTTGAGTTCTAGCTTACAGTGCGTGGACTGGGGAGTACCCTCAGCTGGAAAGCCTTATACCCTTGAGTCTTGCCCCGTGACATTCTCTTTTTTCAAGGATTGACTTCCCTCTAGTTGTGCCAGCTTTTGGTGTTCGTCAGTGCATTCAAGTAGTTATATGTATTTTTTGTATTTTATCTAGAGTTTATTGTTGTCTACAGAAAGATTAACAGATACAAGTTACTCCATCATTATCAGAAGTTGAATGTCATGTTGTTTTTGATTTGCCATTCATACCATGATATTTGATATTTCTTCTTTTTTTTTCTTTTCCTAATTTGTCACCCAGGCTGGACTGTAGTGGTACAATCATAGCTCACTGTAACCTTGAACTCCTGGGCTCAAGTGATCCTCCCACCTCAGCCTCCTGATTAGCTAGGGCTTCAGGCACACACACGATTTCCATCTTTTTAAAAAATTTTTTGTAGAAACATGGTCTCAATATGTTACCTGAGCTGATCTCCAACTCCTAGGCTCAAGCAATCCTCTCATCTAGGCCTCCCAAACTGCTGGGATTACAGACATGAGCCACCATGCCTGACTGATATTTCTTTGCTTTTGTGCATCCTTCATTTATCTGGAATGCTATTCCATTCAGCATCTCCTGCCTTTACTTGGCACACTCCTGATCATCTTCTAAGAGTCAGTTCTTATAAGTCTTTTCTTTTACTTTCCACTCCTTTGGTAGAATTGGTTTCACACTTTTGACATCTTGCTGAAACCTGTAAATATTTCATGTAATTTATTAGATGACCTCTTCTTGAAGGCAGGGGTTTTGTTTTGACACACATTTGCTACTATAACAGTGGCTGAAAGGATGACTAAAGGCTCATTATTTTTTCTTCCAACCCTTAGAAACACTTTTTCTTTAAAATGCTTAAAACATCAAAACTTTTTTGATTCTTAGACATTTAGGTAGAGTCTTTGCTCTTCCCTCCTTGAAAAATCCCTAAAAAGTTTTAAGTCTATAGTTATTTTATGACATTTTAGAAATGTTATTCATTTCCTTCTACCCTTTTAGCCCTATTTTTATTAGAGTTTTCTCATGTTTAAAAAGAAAAAAACAGCTTGATTTAATCTTTCTAGTGTGTATGTATATCAAAACATAACATTATACACCATAAAAATAAATAATTATCATTTGTCAATTCAATTTTTTAAAGAAGATAAAAACAGGATATATTTCAGGAAAATAAAACGTGATTTCATATTAGGTAACATTTGATATTTTCCATAAAAACTGGATTTTTGTTTAGAATTAATATTGAAAATAGAAATCCTTCCTCTGAGTGTTACTTATGATGAAATTAGTTCCATTATGGCCTCAATGTGATAAAAGGCTCAGTAAAATATTTTAAGAATTTTCCGAAAGCATGCGTACTTATAGTAACTTGTAAGAACATTTGACTTATCAGATACTGGATAATTATTTTTTTTAAAAGAAATAATTGGTCCTTTAAAACAAACTTGCCCTATTTTGCTTCAGAAACTTGAGTTTCATTTCCAGTCTTTGACATTGCTGTCATTCAGCTTTTTAATCATTTTAATGTTTTATATTTTCTTTTCACAGGTTTCGTTACATTATCCTGAAGCAGAAGTTTTTAGAAGCTTTATGTGTTAACAATGCAATGTCAGCTGAAGATGAGCCCCAGCATGTAAGATTTTTATTCCTGAAGGTTTGCGCCATAGTCTTGTTTTCAGTCATAAGTATTTTGTTCACTAAAACAAAAGATTAGTATCATGAGTTTTCAAAGTTTTTATAAGTTGGGATGGGGCAAAATATGCTGTTTTTCAGATGTAGTATTTTCTTCAGTCTGCAGTGATTCTATTCTTGTGATTTAAGTCAAGATGATATATGAATAGCTGGCCAGTTGAAGAGTATGTGCTCCTCTCTTGTTTAAGTTAAGGTAGATAGCAATAGATGTTTGACTTGGTAACTCTTCATCACTGCTTCTTTTCTTATCCCAGAGGTGAGTTGGTTATGTTTACCTCCTTTTTCTTTGTCTCTTCTTTGTATTTTCTTTGATATAGAGATAGTTTTTTGCTGAAATGTTTGTCTTCATGACTATTTAAATTTAATGATATTAAGTTCATTTTGATTAAAAAGTTTCTTTTAAAGTTTCCGTATTAGTATTATCACATCCAAAACCAAGAAAACTTTTATTAAGTTCTAGTAAGTGTTTACTAACATAAACTGCCTTGGTCCATTCGGGATGCCGTAACAAAATATCATAAACTGGGTGGCTTATAAACAACAGAAATTTATTTCTCACAGTTCTGGAAGCTGGGAATTCCAAGATCATGGTGCCAGCAGATTTAGTGTCTGGGGAGCACTTACTCTCTGGTTCATGGATGGCACCTTCTAGCTGTGTTCTCATATGGTGGAAGAGGCTAGCTAGCTCCCTGGGGTCTCTATTTTAAGGACACTAGTCCCATACATGAGGGCTGAGCCCTCATGACCTAATCACCTCCCAAAGGCCCCACTCTTCTACCATTACCTTGAGGGTTAGGATTTCAACATATGAATTTTAGGGGAATACAAACATTCAAACCATAGCACAAACCAAAGGATATTACAGTGAGGACTTTCATGTATAATAAAGAAATGCTGGCCGGGCGCGGTGGCTCACGCCTGTAATCCTAGCACTCTGGGAGGCCGAGGCGGGCGGATTGTTTGAGCTCAGGAGTTCGAAACCAGCCTGAGCAAGAGCGAGACCCCATCTCTACTAAAAATAGAAAGAAATTAATCGGACAACTAAAAATATATAGAAAAAATTAGCCGGGCATGGTGGCGCATGCCTGTAGTCCCAGCTA
>RJWJ010017970.1:0-32243 GCA_004363605.1 Indri indri
AAGATATATCATGAATAACTCTATGCTAATAAATTTGAAAATGTACATGAAAAGGATAAATTCCTAGAGTTACCAAAATAAACTCTTTTTGGGTTTATCTAAGAGAGTGAATACTCCTTAACTCATTTTATGAGGCTAATATAACCTTGACACTAAAACTAGATAAAGAGAGAACTAGAGAAACATGGGGCATGAATAAAAATGCACAATTTATACATAAAATATTAGCTCACCGACTCTAGTAATATGTAAAAAATATAATGTATCATGAGCAAACATATTCAGAAATGCAAGTTTTGTTCAAAATGGCAAATTTACAATGTAATTCACCACACTAAAAAAAGAAAGAAAAATTTTATAGTTATCTTAAACAATGGAAACATTTTGATGAAACTCAACAACCATTCATGATAAAATACCATAGCAAACTAGGAATAAAAGTAATTTTTTGTTATAACACAGTATAGATCCCTCAAAATCTTTAACAAACATCCAATCAATTGTGAATCCATAATGTGACTCCCTTTGAAATAAGAGACAATACAAAGATGCCTATTATCATTACTTCTATAGAGAGGTCCTGGACTGCGCAACAGGATAGGAAAAAGAAAAGACACGAGAATTAGGAAGAAAAAAAACCTCACCATTATTTACAGAAGATAGGACTTTGCACAGAAGAGAATCTATAAATTGTTAGAATTATTAAGGCAGTTTATCTAACAAGGTTGCTGGAAAAAATCAATAATGAGAAATCGATTGCATTTCTATAGATCAGCAGCAAACAGAAAACACATCATATTTATGAGTAAAATTTACTGTGAGGGCAAAGAGCCAAGTATTGCAAAGACACTTAAAAATAACAAGGTGAGAGAACATGTGTTACCAGACTTATGACTTACTATAAAGATATGTAGAAATTCAGACAGTGTGCTATTACCACAGGACAAGACAAACATGAAATAGGACCAAGAGTTCCCAAACAAACTCACTAACAGAAAGAAACCTGAAATATATCAGAACTGGCACTTCATATCAATGGGAAAAGGAAGGGCTATTTAATAAATGATGCTGGGATAACTCAATATCATTTGAAAAATATTTAAATGTATCTCTACCTCACACCATAACTCCAGATAGATTCCAGACTTAAATAATAAGTCTATAATTATTATTCACTATAAAGGCGAAAGAAAAACCTTTAAATCTTTTAGGCTATACGACCACGGAGTAGAGATGTTTTTAGACACCAGATTTCATAAAGAAAATGATTGATGAATGTGATTAATCAGCAAGAAAATTAAGAGCTTCTGTTCATCAAAAGATACTATCAAAGAGAGTGAAAAGACCATCCACAAACTTAGAAAATTTGCAACATATATAGTCAAAAAATATTAATATTCAGAATATATCAAGAACTCCTACAAAGAAGAGAAAAAGAGAACCTAATAGAAAAATGGGAAAAATGTTGAGCAATCCATAAAAGAGTACAAACAGCTAATTAAATATATGAAAAACTGGACATCTTTAGTAATAAGGGAGATGCAAATCAAAGCACAATGAGACACCACTACATACTCACTAGATTGGTGAAAATTACAAAGTATAATGATTCTAGCTGTGTATGAAGATGTAGAAGAATAGGAACTATCATACTCTGCTGGTGGGAGTACAAATGGATACAAGCACTTTGTAAAACAACTTGGCATTACCTTGTTGAGCTTGCACACACTCTACAGACCAACAATTTCACTCCTGAACATCTTAAATAAATCTGGAGATGTGTGCAAGAATTTTCATAGCACCGTTGTTTATAATAGCAAAGAATTATAAATAATCCAAATGTCTTTTTTTTAAAAAAAATTCTGGTATAAGTACATGGTGGAATATTATACAGCAGTGAAAAACGATTCGATTACAGCTACATGCAGCAAAACAAAACCGAGCAAAAAAGAAAAAAGCAAGTTAGAAAAGACATATAGTATCAGTCTAGTTTTTAAAAAAAAAAACCCTCAAAATCAAGCAAAACTAAATGAAATATTGTTCACAGATACTGGGAAAATACTTTTAAAAGCATGGGAACAGTGAATATAAAATTTGGGATTGTGATTACCATTCAGGGAAGATAAAGGTATTAGTAATGTTTTCCTTTTTAAGTTGGGTAGTAGATTTGTAAGTGTCCAATAGTTATATGCTTAGTAACTCTCCTATGTTTCATATGTTCTTGTGTATGAATCAAATATTGCACAAAAACATGTTTTCAAAAGAGTAGCCCCAAAAAACCAAGAAGGTGATTAACACTACAAAGAATGACAGGGAATACTAAGGAGCGCACAGAGAATCGTTTCATAAAATTGCGTATAAAATTACTTCTTACCTGCTGTTCCATTTTACCTAGGAGAAGGATGTTATTTGGGTCAATTTAATCTGTCACTTTAAAATTCTTCCCCACATTTCTCACAAGATTCAGTCTAATTCTACCTGCGCCTCAGCTGCAAAATCAAGATGAGGTTTAAGATCCCTTCCACCAACTCCAGGATTTCACGATCCAGTGGGTGCATGGCACCACGGTGAAGGAGTCGGGGGCCAGGTGGCCAGCCCTTCCTGGAAGCATCCAGGTTCTACAACTCCACAAGTTCTGCCTCAGTGGGAATCTCCGGGGGGACCACAATTGTCTCCCATGAGCTGCAGATTGTTCCCCTACAGCACTGAGATAAACATGATTTCCTCTCTGCATGAGATCACCAAACACAAATAGGAAGGATCCTAAACTTTCCTCCATGAACTGTTTTGCTTTTGACACAGTCCAGAATCATCAGGAGTTCAGAGGACTTTTAAATACAACAGGAAAAAGAGCCGCCAGGACTTTACAAGGCATTAACCAATGCCACCGATTCAAAGTACGAAGAGCAACTCTAGAACGCTGATCAAATTTCAGTTTGCCACCGTTTGGATTCCAGGACCAGAAGAGTCGAAAGCAAGGACTATGCTTGCTGAGACAGGGACCCCAGAGGGGATTCAGGGCATGCTCCATCTGACTGGGGCTCTTTTTTTTCCTTTTCCCTTAAACCTAGCTCTTTAGTATTTTCTCCTCTCCTCCTACTACAAAGCAAAATCTAATACTTAGTTTTGTAATTGCCCTCAAAGACCATGATTTCAGAAGACAAAGGCCAACAGGTGCTTGGTCTTTAAAGACAAAACAAAATACAACACAAGCAAAGATCAGTGGCAAATCTTCCTTCAAGTCATACAATCAGAGTACAACCCTATCTTAAACTGAAGGTTGCTGGCTTCCTAAACTCCTGCTGTAAACATCTTCTCAAGGAGGAAGACAAACAAGACGGCTGACCAGGAGCAGAATTTAGGCAGAGAGATGGGTTTTCCTGATGATTCTATTTTGACATGACCTTAAGAATTAATGTTTTTGATTACAATAGGACCACCAAGGCCTGGCTTGCTTCATGTTCCATGGGCATTGCAGTTTTCACTTGAGGTCCTTGGACATGCAAATAAAATTAGGCAGCTTTAGATGGTGATTAAATGGAACTTTCTTATAATTTTATAACATGCTATGATCTAGACTTTGTAGTCCAGACTTTGGTCACACCCCTCAAAGCTGATGGTTTTGCTGACAAATGTACATTGTGCCGCAGGTAGGCATAAAAAGCTCAGTCTAAACCTTCTCCTGAGGTTTGGGGCTCAGCTTCAGGTGCCCAGGAAGGGCATGTGTCCACGGAGGGCAGGCTGGGTGAATCCACATTATTTGTTTATCAAACACCTACATAATGCTATGTGCAAGGCACATAACTGTGTGTTATAATAATCCATGAGGTAGATACAAGTTTCCTCATGAGAAGCCCATATGCATTTGCCCAAGGTCACATAGCTGCAGGATATGGACCCAGGAAACTTGGTTCCTGAGTTCATGCACATAACTTTTGGGCTCTGTTGCCATAAGAAGGGCCTGCCTCCCATCAGCTCTCTCCCATCCCCTCTGGCAAGCCCTGGACATTTAATTCTTCTCTGCTATCTGAGTCAGCACATGGGGGTCAAAAAGAGCCCTAATAGTTAAAAGCAAGGTGGTGCAGACCCAGGAGAGCTGTGATGGCCTGACCCCTTAGCATTGCAAACGTAAGAAACTTGGGGCTCCTGTTTCCTAAGAAAGCCAGCAACAGTTTTCCCAGGGCTATAATCATTTGTTCCATTCAATGTAATCTCTGCAAGGGATTTTACTGGGAAAGCAGCTGTGTGCTTTAAGAAGTGTGGGTAGTTATTTTGAGGATGATGTGTCTTGAGGATTTGACGCCCAGACAAATTTAAAAATAAGCAGGTTTCCAACATCTAGGGATGGGCCAATCTCTGAGGTTATTGAGTAAAAAGTCAACACCGTAAAGTCAATTACGCTATTGACAGATACTCTTACAAGGAGATTTCACATCATAATTATATGCAAAGGAACCCAGCAAATAGAAGCTGTGTAATGATCAGCTAATAAAAGTAACACTTCATCTATGTCAATAACAGTTTCAGAGTTAAGACAAACAAACATGGCCTTTGCCACTCAGAGGAGGAAAAAAAAAAAAATCCCCGAAAGATAAATATTTTCACTTAAGGAGAAGTCACTTAGACTCACACAGAAAACCTGTCACACAAAGGAGAGTAGGAAATTGGTCTTTAGTGGGTGCTAATGACTCTCCCCACCCTCCCTAGGCCTCTGCTGAACAGAGCAGGGTGAAAACCCCTGTAAACACGTGGACACCCACGGGATCCCTGGGCACTGCCACGTGTTCCGGCAGACAATATTCGGTGTTGTTCTGTTCTCCACTGGTTTTCCTTTTAACCTCAGCTGAGTTTAGGTTCAACTGACATGTGGCCAAATGAAAAAATTATTAAATTACAATGAATGTGAAAGAGCAAGACAAATTTCTTTCCCCAAACATTTCTTAACGGGTTTTACACCGACACTGATTATGTAAATGACTACATCGCTATGTTTGTGTTCGTTCTTTCTGAAAGCATCTCAGTGCCTACTCTTTGCCCTACATAAAGAAGGCAAAGATATTACGAGCACGCATCCCTAATCTCACAGAGCTCGCTACCCCCCTCCATAATTTCCCTTAAAACTAAGGGGGCGGGTACAGAATTGGTATTTGGATAATTGACTGTGAATGCACCATGGTTTTCTTTACCAGTTATCTCTATTTATGCAAATGATAACTTGTCTAGTTTCTGCAAACTGGGGTTGCACATTTTACCAAAATGATTTTGCTCAAAACTCCTATCACGTCCAGGAAGGTCACTCTTTAATTAGACCGTGCATGCTTTTGGTCAGACATCAGGCAAGCCGCGCAATTACAAAGCCATTGTCACTCAGCCTCAAACCCAGCCTCAATACCCTTTCCTACGCTGGGGCGGGGGCTGGGTTGGGCTGTGCAAGCCACATTTTGCTTTACCACTTGGCTCCATGCTAGTCTCCGCCACCAGGGGGGGCCATAGAGAGACTGCGAGGGTGAAGCTGGGACTCGTTCCTGGCTATTTCCTGTCCCTGTGCCACCCCAGCAATGCCTCTGCACCTCAGTGGCAGCAGCAGCATTCATTCCCGTAGTAGCTGCTGAATCCAATCTGCAGTTTTTCCAACACTTGCGGAACCACGTTCCCTTGGAGGCACCAGCACCATCGGGGCCTCCTCCCCAGAGGTCTGGACTCCAGCCTCCCACCCTCTGCAGAGGTCTGAGTTTCAGCTCCACGGTGCAATCACTCCAACCTCTTCCCTTTGTCCCCTCTGCCCTCCAGGTGGTAGCTGCTTCCTGCAGTTGTTCCCTCCATGACACCCTGAGTTCTCTTTTCACCCTTTCGGTTACCTGCTTAATAACTTTCTACCTGCTTAACAGTGCTTTGTATTAAAGTCTCTCTGTTCAAATACCTTGTCTGGGTTCTGTCAAGTCTGGCCCAGAAACTGTTCTGTGGCCTTTCACTTTGGAGGGAGAACCACGGAGGGGCTCACTGGGTTGGGTGAGTGGCAACTCTTTAAGCAGAAACACGACTTCATCATTTTGTTACAGTGCTTTGTTACCTTCTAACCAGATCGTAACCAGAAAAAAATCATCATATTGAAAATAAGGTCTCTAGAGGGTACTAATCAGGACAATGTGCCACGATATATGCCACGAGAGTAATAAGTGCAATTAGGAGGCAGCCCCTGCTGAACGTCAACCCGTGGTCTGCCTGGCTCTTCTGTACCCTTCCCCAAGGAATGGCGGGACCCCCAGTGAAAGCGACTCTTGAAGGCGCTGAAAGAATGGTAAAGACGAATTACTGATCTAAGGGTAACCAGGACAGACAGCGGAGAAGTGTAAGAAAAAGGCCCCATGTGTTTTTGGAAAGCATCCCCTTGTCGGGTTAGCAGAAACGCTGTGAGGTTTTATAACCTATACCTGTTCTAATTCCCAACAACGTCCCTCCCTCCTTTTCACATGCTGCACACCAAAGTCTGCCCTGAAGACTCAGTGACTTCCGTCCTGGCAAAAGCAGGTTGCTTTGCTGGAAGAGTTAAAAGACACAAGCTCATGGAGAAGCTCCACATGGCAGTCCACACAGGGAAGTCTGATTCTGCAGCTCCCTCAGGCTCAGCTAAACAGATTCTCGGAGATGGTTTCCTTCAGGACATGAAAACACAATGACAGCAAAATGGCCTTCAGGAGCAGACTCCGGTCTAGACACACAGAAGACGGGAAAGGCGCATCATGGGGAAGAGAGGCAGCTCAGCTGGACAGGTCTTTTCTAAATGAGCAGCCCGGGCCCGGCAACGCATGATGGCTGATGAAGCATCAGCCCCATCCTCAGTGAGCACACCACTGAGGACAGACGGGGACGTGCGGGGAAACTGCTGTCATCCAGGGCCACGCGTCAAAGGGCCACAAGTGAAGCCTGGGGCTGATGAGTTCACAGCAAAGAGAAATGTGTCTGATGCTGGCTCAGAGGCCACGTTCAGAAAAGCACTGGGAAGGAATCATCTTTGTGATGGGTCTTGAAGGACCCGCCGCCTTGCATGTGAAGGCAGAGGGAGCTGTATGAATATACATTTGTATGCACGTATGAACTGGGGAGCCAACTTGGCTCGAGGAGAAGGAAGATCGGGGGAATGTCAGGGTGATGCAGTGGGAGTCACGGCAGGCACTTTTGCAGACGGCTGGAGAGGCACGTTTTGGGAAGCCGGCCTGGCGGTGGCCGAGGGATGGGTGCGAGCGAGGGTGGAGAAGCAGCCGGCGAATGGGAGGAGGCTCCAGCGATAGTGCACGTGAGGGTCCAAGCAGCAGTGGACCCGGGTCTGGGGCTGGCAGTGGAGATGAGCGTGGAGGAAAGAAATGTCCCAAGGACGAGTTCATGTGGTTTGGCAACTGGCCTGATTCTCGGAAGCAGGGGAATGATGCCACCTGCTATTTATAGACCACTTACCAAAGCACGCTCTGCACGTGGTTTTGCACTTGATTTCACTGCAACCCCTCCTAGGAGGCACGGGAGTTTCACGGATGAGAGAGCTGAGCTCCAGAGAGGTCAGGCACCAGCCCAGAGTCACAGGACGGGGACGTGACCGGGCTGGGTCTAGAGCTAGACCCGTTAGCTTAGCATCTAATTAACAACTGGCCTGCCATTTCATCCACACACGTTCCCCTGCCTTCTTAGGAAAAAAACTTACTTTAACTTGTCCCAGTCCCCTCATCTGTAAAGACACCAGGATAACTTGATGACCCTAGAAGAAGCTGGCATTTGGAATGAGGGTTCTGGGGTTACTTTAGCATTTCTGAACACCAGACCACTAACTAGCTTGGGGTTGGTCCTCTCCGTCCCTGGAGGGGGCCCCCATGGACAGATGCTGCCATCCCGCGGCTCCCCTACCTCATGGCGGCTGTCATCCCGATGGGCGTGATGGGCAGCGGCCGCACGCCAGGAAACAGGCCTCGGCTCAGAACCCGCGCTCCGTTCTGTATCACTCCTGGAGGAACTGGAAAAGCAAAAAGGAAAAAGACACCAGACATGAATGCAACTGTACACATCTCTGTTCAAAGTCCAAAATCTTGGATATACCAGAGAGTGGGGGGAACACACACAGAGCAGAGAAAGGAAAACATGTTCTCTCTCTCTCTCTCACACGCATACACACACACACACACACACACACGGAGAGAGTGACAGAAAAAGATGCTGAGAGAACAAGACAGACAGAAGGATAATTTGGTCAGCAAAGTCAGACCGATAGCTTATGACCAAATTACTGACTCCTAGGTTAAAAAAAAAAGGTAAGTTTTTAAAAATGGGCTTCAAATATTATCTTCTTGCATTTATTAAACATAACATTTTACCTTCGGCCAGACCCTAATGACATCTCAAAAATCCTGACTCCACAGGACAGACAGCAGGTGACCAAACAGAAGCACTTCCCCGTGCTTCTCTGGCCACGGTCAGAAGTTGAGCACATCTTTCTACCTGTCCTTAACCCAACAAGGGAAAATATAGTCAAAAATAAGAAAGTCTATTTTACAAGCTACTTGGCACCTCAGCACTCACAACATAGTTCACCCTCACAATGATCTTTGTCACCTGGGGAAACGCCCCCTCCTCAGGGTCACTGGGAGGGAAGGGTTGCTGCTCAAACTCTCACAGACCCCCTGCTTCCCCAAAGGGCCAGACTGCCTCCTTCCCCAAAGCTTCCCCCAAGCAAATCTCCCAAGAGTTCTCTCTTCATCCCACCTTCTTCCAAGCACACTCATCCTTGGAGCAGCCCTGAGCTGACCTTCTTGCCAGTGACCATTAGATGCTGTCCATTTTCCATGCCGACTCCAAGTAGCTTGACACCAACCTGACTTTGCCTGACTTTGCCTGAGGATTTACCTAACAAGAGAACCACAGGGGAAACCCTGATATTCCACCTTTTTTGATCTCCTGAACAGCAATTTCGTCTGGTTCAAACTAATACTCTGTTTCTTGCTGCACCTACCAACACCCCTCTATGTCTATGGGGCCAGGTGAGCATCACAAAGTGAGAACACCGGCAGGTTTTAATCTTAGTTCTTCCTGTGTGACTTTGTGCACGTCCCGAATCTCTGCTACCCTCTCTGAAGAGTGTTCTTCCAAGACCCTTATGGTTCTAACACTCCCCTGAGCCCTGGCTGTCCCTGTGTAGCCCCCGGCACAGTCTCATACAAAGGCCAGGTGGATAAATAGTGCTTTTTCAAACTAAGACCATTGGGAAAGCTCTAGAAAATTATTCATTCAATAATGAAAACCACTCTGGATGTTAAGTTTCTAATTCTAAAGCCAATATTATTTGTATAGAATAAATATTTCTTATAAAACACATTGCCTACATGTGCTTTTTTTTTTTTTTTTTTTTTTTTTTTTTTTTTTTTTTTTTTTTTTTTTTTTTTTTTTTTGAGACAATGTCTCACTCTGTTGCCCAGGCTAGAGTGTTGTGACAGCAGCCTAGCTCACAGCAACCTCAAACTCCTGGGCTCATGCAATCTTCCTGCCTCAGCTTCCAAGTAGCTGGGACTACAGGTACACACCCTCACAGCTAGCTAATTTTTTCTATTTTTAGTAGAGATGGGGTCTCACTCTTGCTCAGGTTGGTCTTGAACTCTTGAGCTCAAATGATCCTCTTGCCTTGGCCTCTCAGAGTGCTAGGATTACAGGTGTGAGCCACTGCGCCTGGACTACACACACTTTTTACTTACATAATTTTCAGGTCTCTAAGAACATGTTTTCAACCCTTTAATCAAAGGTCCTTCATGTATGGTGAATGTCTACTCTTGAATATGGGATAATTTTACAGACTATGGATTCCTTGAGCATTCTGTTCCTCCTGCTAATGATTTTGCCATTTCTCTTCTGGATTTGTGTGAGGCCCTTGTGACTAGGTCTTACAAAAGGTGAGATGGGAGATAAAATTGAAACTTTTGCCTAAGTCAGTACTACTGGTGCAGTCCAGAGTTCTACCATCTCCCCAGTCTCTTACCGTAATTAATTGTGAGAGTAGGTGGAACCATCCCTGCTTACCAGCCTGATTTTAGATCAGATTACCTGAGGCAGAAAACTTACCAAGTACCTTAAAAACATGGAACTGTTACAACGTGTTGTACAGCTAATTATCATATCGTACTCAGTTAATGAGTTCTCTGTAAGGAAGAATGTCTAAAATTTGTATTACCTAATTTATATTATCTAATTTCAAGACTGCCTATAAAGTTACAGGAACCAAGACAGTGTGGTATTGGCATAAGTACAGACATACAGAATGATGGAACAAAACAGAATCCAGAAATAGACCTGCACATCCGTGGTCAACCGATTTTTGACAAAGGTCGCAGGACAATGCGAAGGGGGAAAGGAGAGTGTTAGAACAACTGGAGATCCATTTGGAAAAAAATGAACCTTGACCCTTACCTCACACCACATATGAAAATTAACTAGAAATGGATCATGGACCTAAAGGTAAGAACTAAGATTTGTAAAACCTCTAGAAGAAAATATAAGAGGAAAAATATCAAATATCAATAATTCTCAAAAACAGACATATGCAAAAGACCAGCAGAACTCTGGAGTTTAGAGATAGGTGCTTCAGTCTATTATATGTATGTATGTTGCCTTAAAAGATGGGCTTTTTGTTTGTCTGTTTTGGGGATCATGGGAGAGAGGGTTTCAATAATTTTGCTGTATGGAATTCTCTTAGAAATGGTCAGACGGCCACAGGTTCAGTTTAATTCTGATCTAATATATCTGCCACAGGGATCTCATGGAGAGCAGCAAATAAATCTGATACAATGAACAACACTGACAAATAACTTCAATATTTAAAATCTGTACCAGCTATAATACTTGTAGTAAAAATTATTATAGTCTCATATACAGATCGCATCAATTAATTAAAACTTTTAATCCTTGCCTATGTATTCGGTGATGGGGATATAAGATAACTACAGTTAAGTGGGAGAGCTAGAGAATGAAGGAGGCTACAAAAATAGACTATGGTAAATGCTGGGATGGGGCTACAGGCAGAAAGGATGGGGACACCAGACCCAAACTAAGGCATGCCTGGGAAGGCTTCTGGTAGGAAGAGCCATCTAAGTTGGAATTCAGAAGCAGGGGAATAGCACATACAAAGATCTGGAAGAAAAAAAAAAAAAGAAAAAGAAAAAGAAAAGCACAGTGTGCACAAGGAACTAAAGTTATTTGGCTACAGCATATAACCCTAGATGGGATGAGACTGGAAAAACCATTAGGGGGTTTTAAGCAGTGCCCTGTCCTGCGGCAGCTGGGAGCCAGAGCCTGGTGTCAGACCAACCTGGGTCTGCATCCTGTCTCTGTCAATGACTGATAGTGTCCCCCAAGCAAAAATGAGGGACAAAAATGACATTTACCTCATAGGGTATTGGGAGGCTTAACTGCATTAGTAAAGGCACTAGAATTTAGAAAATGCATGTGAGTTATCAATAGCATTGTCATCAACACGATCAACATCCGAAGAGTGACCCTGAGGCGGCCTGTGCTTTCTCTACTTCAGGTGAGCTGAAAACCTGCAAGAGCAGAATGAGATGAAACCCAGACCAGGACGGAGAACTCAGCCATCTTCCTGGTGACAGAGTTGCTCTTGTGGTGCTTCCATTCCCTTGTGTGTATCATAGCAGAGTCATCCCTTCAGCAAAAACACCCATAACACCTAGAATTGGACAAAGACTTGGGAGCCCTGGTGCAGGAGGAGAGCGAATGGAAGTCAGAGAGCACGTGTCCTTCCTAACTCTGGCACAGCCACTCCGTCGTTTGCCTACCGAGGAAGAAGAGCAGCCTTGAGGACAGAGTCCCACGGCAGAGTCCTCTGCCCAAACGCCCAGGACCCTGAAGCACCAGGGGCACGACCAGCAGAAAGGGAAACAAGGAAAGGAAGCCAGTTCTCTCCAAGCACCCCGCAGAGACCACATTCTCTAGATGCTCCTTGTCTCATGGGACCTTGGGGAGGAAGTATATAGCACAGTGGATCAGAGCGTGAGCTCTCAGCAACATGGCCTCAGTTCAGTCCTGCCCCATCGCTGGCTCTGTGACTTTGGCCTCGTGCCTTCACCTTTCTGCACCTGTTTCCTCAGGGTCAGGCAGGCATACACAAGCCTCATAGGATTGTTGCCAGGATTACATAAGATAAGCCACATACACTGTTTGGCTCAGTGTCTGGCCCATTACGTAGGCTCATCACCATCATCACCGTCATGGTCATCGCCACACTTCTTCCAGCATCCCGTATCACCTCCCCAGCACCCCCTTGTCAATTATCTACAAGGCACCGGGCTTCATGGGGTCAGGACATGGGGAAATTCCTCCAGTCTATTATGCTTTGCGTAGTTATCCCTAACTCTGCATTTACCCGTGAAAGCATCTTCCTGATTAATGAACTGCAGTCACTTCAAAGAGAATCTCATGGACACAGCTATCCTGCAGCATTAGCAGGCTTTCCCTGAGCTATTTCCTGAACCTCACAAGACTTCTGGCACGGAAGCTCGGCTCTTCCTCTGAATCCTGCAGCCTGTTCTCAAATGAGCTGCAACTAAACGCTGCCTCTGCCAACCCTGGCATTTCTCAGTCCTCATCACTGGCAATACTCTCCGTGTTGAGATGGCGGATGTGTTCATATTTGCTCACCGGCTGCCAGAAGCCAGCTGTGACAGTTCACTGTACCCCCATCCTTTCTCCTTTCTGTCCCCATCCTCAAGTGTCAGGAATGTGGCTTCTGAAAAACAAGTCACAGCCAGTCTAAAATGGCTCTGTTTGAGAAAGGCATCCTGAGGTCCACAGTTCACTAGTTTTGAGATGACGGGACTCGGCAGGATGCTAGCGCATTCTTCAGCCCTTCTCTATGGGCACATCGACTGGTGACCTTCGTTCTGCTCCCTCAAAGCATGCCGAGACACTTAAAGACCACCACGTTTACAGCCAATCCACCCCACCCGATGTACTGAAATGCGCCTGGGTCCCAGCTAGTAACAGACATGAGAAAGCAGACATTTGAAATCAACTTCTCACTTGGATTTGTGGCTCTCACTAGAAAAGGCACAGGTTGAACTGTTCACGAGACCAGTTGAATATCAGGAGAGAAGACCCACGTCTGAGGCTCTCAGGTTGCTGGGATAAGGTGCCAAGGACATCAGCGCCAGAGTTCCCAACACTTGCCGATCAACCATGCTCTCTCAAGGTAGAGAGTGACTCTAAACTAGATTTAAGCTAGCAAGAAAGCAACCCTCACACGTAAAACGAGAGCAAAATCAAGCCGCGCCACCCATTGCAGATGCTGTGATCTAAGTGTGATAAAGTAATCCTGAGAACCGTAAAAAAAAAAAAAGTCTCAGGTTTAAGACAAATTCTCCTCCACGCCGCGCTGTCCCTCAGCCCTCCCCCGGCCTCCCTCCTCATGCTCAGCTTCCTTGATTTTTCACAACTTCTAAAATTAACCTCTGAGCCCCTACCGCTGTCGTTGGAGGGCAGCCCTGGCTAACTCTCTCCCAGGCCATAAGCCGAGCAGCAGGTGATTCCGACAATCCTTCCCTTTCCTAAAGGCGCCTTTCCACCTGCCCACTTGGAAGCATGCTGCCGAGGGGGCCGGCCTGGGAGGACACGGCCTACTTCCTGGTGGCCTTTCTTCTACTGTGCCTGGTGTGTTTTACATACACCCCTGGCTCCAGGCAGGGGAGAAACGCCTCCCCCCACCCGACCTCCTCTCGTTCCATTTTGTTGTTCTGTTTATTATCTAGAGTTCGGCTCTGGGAATCTTCCAACCAGGGGTTATATAAACCTTTGAAGATGAGTAATGGTGATCTGGCTTCTCCTGACTTCCCAACAATGCCTCCATTGGGGTTAAAGATGACTCACGGGGCTTGTCAAAGGGGAACTACAAAGCAGGTACTCAAGGAGATAGCGGAAGCTGGAATTAGTCTACGCAGCCACTTTTTGGGGGACGGGAGGGGAGGTGGATGGGTTTGACTAGAAGCATACTCCCAAATTCAGGAGGTAATGAGGCAGCCATGCCCTGCACTGACTGTTCTGGAACTAGCATCCTAGAGAGTGTGTGAGACACGATGGTTCTCCTTGCAGAATTCTTCCCAAGCTGGCAAAGTCTGAAAAGGCTAATGTCACATGCACTGCAGGTGCTGCCAGGGATACAAAAATGTCGTAGCCTGAAGTATTTATTAGGTGCACACTGCTGCCTCCTTGAAAGGGAAGCATCGGACTGAAGTGAGATGTGGAGGGACCCGTGGAGACTCCGGCCCAAGGAAGACGGCGTGTGCTGGGATCCCCTGGGGCAACGAGGACCCTCGGGAGACAAAGAGGCTTGCGCCGACTGGGGTCCTCACCGGCTTCTGAGCAGTGTCCTCCGTGCAGCCTGCTCAGCCTCAGACCCTGGATGGCGGCCAGCCTGCCAGCCCTGAGCTAGCTCCACGGATGCTGAGCGAGGGAAGGAGGAGAGGAAAAGATCTAAGTGGCTGCCATCTGGTGACCTGAAGTGGAGTGGCTACGAAGGACGATGACAAAGGAAAAGCCTTTCGAGCCATCCAGGCCAGCCCGTAACTGCCGCAAGCGAACAGCGGCAGAGACGCTAGGGTGGCGGCCCCAGCGCAAGCAGGGGCATCAGGGAGCCCGGGAGGTGAGGACAGAGGCTATGAATAGCACTGCACGAGGATGCTCCATAAACAGAGCCCGGCCGCCGCACCAGCCCGAGGGAAACACAGGCGGGCCCTGCGCAGACAGGAAGCCTGTGCTCTCGGAAGCCGCGCTCCCCACTCGCGGGCAGTGGCAGGACCTCCGAACCAGGAGAAGGCCCGGACAGAACCACACTGCACACGTGCACGCAAACGCCGCTATGCAGGCCACCCACACACCACCACTGAGGCTGGCTGGCTGTGGCCTTTAACCATTTTTTTGCCCTGGAGTCACGTCTCACTCTTCTTCCAGGCCTTGGGCAACACTGGCAGGGCAGGGGATGGTGGCTTAATCACTCCACGTTTGTAATGCTTCTCCCTTAAGAAGGCAAAACATCGCCTCAGCTCCCAAGGCAAGAAACATTATGCGATGTAAGATGAAAATAAAGGCCTGTGTGTGGGGAGTGGGGAGGGCCAGAGTGGAGCGAGGAAGAGCTAGCGGAAGGCAGCGGCCCGTGCTGGAGACACCTGCCTCTGGCTGTTCACTGGGAGGATGGGCCACCTGGCTTCCAGGTGCACAGAGCAGACACTCGATGCATCTCCATGCCCTTCCTACGGCATGCTCCAGTCCCGAGGGGCTTTGCGACCTGCTCATTGACTGTGCTTGCACTTGACCTCCAGGGAATTGTATTAATACAAGGGCTGGGGGTCAAATGGGAAGGTGAATACAAACCTGGCGTCCCTACCCTCTGCCCAGTCTTCACATTTATTTCTCTGCTGCTCCTGCCCCCGAGTGTCTCCTTCTGTGACTTTTGTAGGCACCCTGGTTCTTTCCTTCCAGGGCCTTCAAGAAGGCTGTGGCTGAATTTCTCGCACAGCAGTAAGAGCCTTCTAAAAGTGATCCTACAGCTTCAAAACATGAACAGTGAGTTCCTGAAACTCAAATTCAGCATTTCAACATAAAAAGGGCTCTGGATACCTTGGAAAAAGAATTACTTACGGTTTGAGTATTACAGTGATGGAGAGGGTAGTTCATTTAGCCATGAGAGCATTAAAAACTAACTTGGCAACTAACCCGGAGTGACCCTTTTTCTCTTCTACCTGCAGTCAAGAATCCAGTAATAATGGACTTTCATGGAAGATGCTAAGGATCTCTCAATGATCAATCGCCTTGCCTTTTCCATAAACTCCACTTTCCCTCTGAACCCCAGTAAGCAGTTCATCAGAAGTATTTTTCTTAAACTAATGATCACTGTATACAGTGGCTGGGTGCAAAGGAAGGTGCTCCAATCTTACGTGGCTCTGATGAAATCAGTCTCTTTCCACCACGATGAGTTATGCGACTTTATTTTAGAAACCCTTGTAACTTGATTACAACCTGGTCTGCACTTTTCCTGCCATACCATCTAGGAATGGAAGTTTTTAAAAAATATGTATATATTTCTCTGAAACTTAAAACATCATTTAAAAACCACATTCCAGGTTAACTGCTAGTTGCAGAACTGCCCCAGTTACCCCCTTGCTTAGCAGTGGTGTCTGCCTGTGAGAGGTGCGGGCAGCCTAACATTTCGAGTGCTGGCAATCTCGGTTCAGCAAAGAGAGAGAATGAGCATTCTGTGCTATTAGGAGCAGGTAATGGCAGCTCCAGGCGGAGGAATAAATCTCCCTGAGAGTGTTCGGCTGCATCTCTTGGGTCTTTTAAAAAAGGAACAAATAAGAAAGGATGGAGTCAAATTTCCCAAAGCTGTCAGGAAGGCTGGGACAAGCAGGGGTGGGGGAATGAAGGGTAGCGTGGACCTCCACGTCAGTCCATTACTGACAAAAGACACGTGTTGCGGGTCTGAGCATGGATGCTTTCCTGCGGAAAATATGATCGTCTCCCAAAGCGAGGAATTCCCATCGCTTAGGAGGCCACGCAGCCCTCAGAGAGCCAGAGCCCCAAACCAGCTGAAGGCCCAGCCCCTCGTGGTGGTGGCATGTGCTGCTTCATGTCACCATCTCCAGACCACCAGTGTTTTTCCTCAATAAGAGGCTGTTAACACAGCAATGCCCTGAGAGCAAGCTGGGAACACCTAGGTGGACCCGCTCTGTGTCTGCTCAACAGGGTCCTGGCTGGGTGTGGGATGTGGGCACAGGCACCGATCTCAAGTTGGGAGGAGGAAGGGACAGGTACCTTGGTTTAAGGTCATTTCTCATCCCTTGGGAAAGAGACCTTTCTAATACCACAGTAGGCTAGCTCCAGACGTGAGGAAAAACATCACGGGGGTGGATAGAAGAAGTCCAAGTAAAGAAAAGAGCTGTCACAAACTTGACATTGCCCACCGGCCAACAGCAGAAGGTGAGGGTGGGAGCCCCGCCCCTATTTATGGCAGCCTGGGGGGCCAGGTGGAGAAGACACAGGGGTACCACAGTTTCATCTCAAGGCTATTGCAGGCGCTGGCAGGCCTTCCTCCCTAGACTTCTCTTCCAAAATGGCAGCCTGGTATTAATGAGGTCCCAGAAGGGAAAAAAATTTCTAAAAACAGATACTGCTCAGCCCCATTACAGTTCAGCTGGCCCCACATAGCCTCTTCTAGCAGAAACTATGAACTCACAGGAACAATTCCTGTAGGAGAAAAGGAGGTCTCTCCACTGGGACTCATTATAGGGCCTGCTTCCCTTCCCCCAAGTCTTAAGCTCTGAAATGATATTAGAACTTTCTCATCTTGGAAACACACCTATGCATTCATTCATACATATGCATGAATGCGTGTTGATATGCATATGCATGTAATCATGCACTTGTGTAGTTTTTAAAGTGATTCTAGAAGGGAAGTTCTACTTGAGCATTAGTTCTTCCTATGACCTGGTGTATACATGAGAAGGTTAAGTTCACAAACTATGGTGCTGTAGGCTATAGAAATATCTACTCACAACCTGCTTGTATCTCAGGGGGAGTATTCAAAAGCATCATGGCACTGGCAGCATCAATGTCAGGATCTGGAAAAATCAACCAATAAATAACATTATTTACAACGGGGCTGGTGTGTGTCTGTGTGTTTTTCCCCCTGTGAGTTACTTATGAATGCAACAGAGAAAAAAAAGAAAGCCAGGAACTAGATGAGCTATCCCAAAGGTGACTTTCTTCCTATTTGGATTTGAGAGGAAGAAAAGGCATTCCAGAATGAGATCTGAGGGGCACGTTAGTGAGTTTTTCATCAGACAAGCATGGTCTCTTCTTGTTTTGTTAATTTTGTAATTTGCACCGTATGTTGCTGATAAGTTGCTGATCTCTGCACCCCTACAGCTTTTACCCTGGGGTGAGGAGCTGGAAAGTCAGTGACAATAGGAACTTCAGCCACAGGAATCTTTAATGAACTGGGGAAAGCTCACAGCGTCAAGAAGAGAAAGCACTAAATACACCTGCATCTAGTGAGATACAAACAAGACATTTGGTCATTTCCATTTGACGGCAGAATGTAAACTGTGTTTTATGAGGTTCTATGCTTACAACAGCGGTGGTGGCGGTGATGAATGTGTGTGTGTGTTTTTTAAAAGCACTTAAAATATAAAGAAAAAAATTAAAGTTCTGATGTTGGGGGCATAATGTCTGCTTCCAAATCTGTTATTGTTTTTAATATGGGCGGGAAAAAAATACTCGTCACTTCATTGCTGTAATTCTTAATAGGTTTCTGAATCCTTACTGATCCACCAGTTGACAGATGGCAGGTTATATAGAGACAGAGGAAAATATTATCCCTTTATAACTAAATTCATTTTCCTCTGAGAAACAGCAGCGCTGCTGCTATGGAAATGAAGGTCACCATGGCAACGGTAAACAACCCCCAAGAATGGTCACTGAATAGGCTGAAAAGAACATCTGCCCCAGCCCAGCGTCCCAGCTGCCCTGGGGCGAAATTCACTAATAGTGTGGTGATGCCGCGTGACAGAAGCTGCCGCCTGTGCCCTGTCCAAATAAATGAAGTGTGCAATTGAAGTCGACATCAAAATGCCTCCCCTTGCAGATTACTGCCTCTGTGTCCGCTAAACCCAGTGACTAATGATGGGGGAGGGGGGTGCGCACTTGTCAGTTTTTGTACAAATTACATACCAAAAAATTCAATTTACTACTAATGGCTCCATGGCACTTTATTTTGGGTATTATGCTAGAAAATTACTTCTTTACTGTTTAAAAAAGTACATTTTTCATACTTTATATGTGCAGTTTAATTCCAAGGGAGTAATGTGATACAGTATAAAGGCCCACAAGCGATTAATAATATGGATGATGCTGGTTCCAGAAGACAAGGTCTCGAAAAGGAAAAAAGTAAAAGAATTTGACTCTGCAGGGTTTTTTTTTTCTATTTTGCCTGCAGGAGGCCTGTTATTTACACTCTGCAATGGAGTAAAAGTTTATTTTAATAAGTATATGTCTAAGAAACAGGTAAATTAACTTATTTGGCAACTCCTGGGGTGACATTCCTACAACAGTCATCATTCCCCACTGGTATATTACTGTATATTAGTTGAATGATTAACTGAAAAACTTGAAGTTTTCCTCACTGCTCCTGGGGTTTGCCCTGCCCCTTGTTCTCCCCACAGGGCCCGTTGCCAGGAAGCAGGGACTCTTGGTCTCAGCATTGTAGCTGGCGCCCCACAAGCCACGAGGGTCAGCAGTTCCCCAGAGGTGCTTTCGGGGACTCTGAGTCTTTCCTTCCTACTCCTCCTTTTGCAAAGGGCCTCTTCCTTGCTCAGGGAGCAGCCAAGAAAACACACTATTTCTTCTTGCCAAGCATAGCTTCTTTGCCAGCTCTGAGACTGCGAGCACTACAGGTGGTTAGCCTGGCTAGATGGTCCCCACCTCTCCAGGTGACTCGTGCCCAGAGTTTTTCTGAGTGACCAGGACATCTGCCGGGGCCAGGACAAAAGGAAACATAGGTAAGAAGTCAGGAGTCTTTTCCTAGTTGTTTTGCCATAAAAAAAAGTAGTTCCATATTCTCAGGAGGAACGACTTCAGGGGGAAGGTGTAGAGGGCCACAGATGAAAAGAAGACATAATGAAAGAAAGAAAAAAGAAGGACGAGAAAGAGAACCTTACGGGAAGAGTGTACCATCAACGCTCAAAAATCTAGAAGAACCTAAGTGGGGCAGCCCCCAGGTGCAGTTGGGGGGAATGCTTTGGATCCACAGAACATCCAACCATGAACTTCACCCCCACCCAAGCCGAATAAACACATAAACTGTGAAACAAAACAAAGGTGCTGAAGGACAAGTCCACCAGTCTTTCCTTCTAACCAGATTTGCCCTGCCTGCTGCCTCCGCGGATAAAAATTCTGATGCTATCACGGAGCTCGGGCTGCTCTCCAGGCATTTTGGGCAGGCGCAACATCCAGCCTTCTCATTATCTCTTTCAGAATGCATTCCTGCAGCCCTGCTCTCCGTTCCGAGAGGATCAGTTCCTGAATAAGTAGGCCTACGGGCAGAATGGAGCAGAGAGCAAGGCATGGGATTCTCCCTTCTTGACATCTTTGCAAGTGAACTGGCAAACACAAGAACTGCAAATGGTAGGAGAAAATGTAAAACATAATTACGCGTTTATGCACACTGGCACACGACAGCGCCAGTCCTTCCCCAGGGGGATAGTGACCGCCATCGTTTCAAAAACACTTTATGAAGTAAAGTATGAAGGGTGATTTACATACGATAAAATGTGCCCATTTCCAGTGTAGAGTTTGATGAGTTCTGGCAAAGTTTACACCAGTGTTACCACTACCATAATCAAGATAAACAGCACAACCAAGACACAGACTTCCATCACCCCAAAGTTTCCGCAAGTCCCTTTGCAGACACACCCCCAACCCCCACCCCGGGCTGGGCAACCACTGATTTGCTTTGTTATTCATCCATGATATAGTATCAGTAGTTCATTCCTTATAGCTATTATTGCATAGTATTCCACTGAATGGATATACCATAATCTGTTTGTCCATTCACCTGTAGATCGGCATTTGGATTGCTTCCAGTTTTGGATATTATAAAAAAGCTGCATGAACTTTTGTACCAGTCTTTTGTGAAAGTATGTTTTCAGTTTCTTGGGTAATGGCTGGTAAATTTATCTTTATAGAGAATTGCTAAACTGTTTCCCAAAGAGGGTGTACCATGTATGAGAGTTTCAGTTGCTTTGTATTTTTGCCAACACTTGAAATCATTAATCTTTTAAAATTTCAGCCATATAGTGGATGTGTAGTAATATTCATTGTAGTTTTCATTTCTATTTCTCTAATGACAAATAATGTGAGCATCTTTTCATGTGCTTAATGGTCATTTGCATGTCTTATGTGAAAAGTCTGTTAAAGCCTTTTGCCCTTTTTGGGGGGGGGGGGTGGGGGGTGGGCCAAGGTCTTGCTCTATTGCCCAGGCTAGAGTACAGTGGTGCAATCATTGCTTACTACAACCTCAAACTCCTGTTTTGCCCATTTTTCAATTGGGTGGTTCAACTTCTTATTAATTCAGTTCCAAGTTTTCTTTAAATATTCTGAATGTAAGTCCTGTGTAAGATGTATTTTTTTCTCAGTCCAGGGCTTACATATCCGGTTTCTTAACAGTAACTTTGAATAAGTAGAAGTCTTTAATTTTTATGAGGTCCAATTTACCAATTTGTTCTTGTATAACTGAATGTCTTTTGTGTCCTAAGAAATCTCAGCCTTTCCCAAAATTGCAAAATTTTCTCTTAAGTGACATTGTTTTCAGTTTTCATTTATTAGAGTACTATAATGTTTTCTGGGTTCAATACCCAGATTTATAGGTAAATGAAGATGGAAGTAATTAACCAGACCTCTTTCCTCATCCAGTAAGCTGTTTAGGCACAGACCTCCTAGAACTGTACAGATCAATACCAGTAGGACCCTCGTTGGCTCCTGCTGTGAACACCAGGCAGCCCAAGAGAAGACTTAGTCAGGCATGTTTCCATGGAGAAATGTCCTGCTTGTCACACTCTGACACCCTGTGTGTGCTTCAGTCTTCAGAGCCAATAACCTCCCATCTCTCGTCTCCAAAGAGATGCTACACTTATACTTAAGATGCTATTCTTGTCTATTATTAAAATGCCTAAGTTTTTCCTCCTTTTTAAAAATCATGAATGTGTACTTGCTACAAAAAAATACATGAGGTGGATATAATTTAAGAAATAAATGCCTTCCCCACAGATCCACTCCCAGACTCATATTTTCTTGTATATGTCTAGAAATTGTCAAAATAAATACTTATATATATTCATTGAAATACCAACACATATATTTACTCACACACATGTATCTATTTTTAAACAATGGGTATATGTGGAAAATAGCTTTCTGCAACTTTTAAAAAATTTTTTCTCTTAGTAACCTGTGTCGGCAACCTTTCACATTAGTATACATTATCTGAAGTTTTCCTATGGTGAATTTTTGGGGCATAAAAACACACGGCACCATTTGTACATGCATTCCATTTTCTACCAGAAGGCAAAAAGAAAGCATTTGAGCTGATTATGTAACCTGTGCCAAACATACTGCTGCTCCCCACGGATACAGCCTCTGAGGACACAGCGCTTCCCGCCCCTCATCCAGACACCCCTCCCTTCTGTACCCCCACTCCGCCCCTCCTGATGAGGACCCAGGACAGCCCCACTCTCTCCCCCCACCCCATGCCTACTCCCAGCTCTTACTCTCTCTGGGGTCACCATGCTATTTTGCATGAGCACACTCTGGGTCTCCCTAGAAAACTCTGAATTCTCTGCAGTCAGGAGAGACTAGTGGTGGGTTTACTGCTTTAGGCAGCAGAGAGACTTTCTGATGGAAGCACCCTTTCGTGGTAGGGTATTTTTAATCAGGGAGACTTGTTTTGGAGCTTTGGGGCTGGAGGCATTTCAGGGGACTGGGTGGGTGTTTCAGAGCTACAGGATGGACGCTTCTGCTTTGGAGGCACAGCTGATTCTGAAGATAAAGGGCCTGGGACAGGATCTCAGGAGGGGAACGATGGATTGTCTTACCCGCACGAGAGGTAGGGACTCTTCTGAGGAATGAAGATCCACTGGGCAGGACCCAGAGTGAGGCAGAAGGTGCAGCAGATAAGGGAGCACCATCTTTTGTATTTTTAGATGGGGAGGGTCCTCTCAAAGGTACCTTATTCTGCATCCCGAAACAGGAACCCAAATCACTTACTACTGGTAAATTCAGTATAACACCAAGCAGGCTGTCATGGTGCTTAATAGAGCTATGACCATCATCAAAACTGAGCCAATCCCAAATCCCATATTAAAAAAAAAAAATCTTCCTTTGCTCACGCTTCAGTAACAAACATTACTTCTCTTCTGGACTGGCTCCCGCAGCCCATTTCAATTGTCATCTTTAATGCAGTTGTCTTATCACATTGCCTCTTCTCTGGAGTACAAGACTGAAAAACGGTCACACATCTTAAAGACATTTTCAAATCCTCTTCTATTGAATGTACACACACAACCTTATTACGCTACAATGAGAGAAATAGGTAATCAAGCTTCCAGAATTGATGGTCCAGCTGTTTGGATTAAGAAAAATATTGAGCCTCATTTTCCCAAAATGTACAGATGGTTCCTTTTGGACATGGGTGGAGGAGGATTTTCCCCTGAGGATTAGATGGGAAAAGCACTAGACCAGGCGTGAGGATTCCTGGGTTTAAGTCCTGGGCCTGTGCTCATTAACATGTGACTTTCCTTTCAATTTGCTGGGCCCGAGTTCGCTCATTTTAAAATGGTAGCTGGTGGTGGCTGCAGACTTCGGAGGAGCCAGTTTGGTTTTCATTCCTTTCCCCATAGTTCCTGGTTCTGCCTCCAATGTCCCTTGACTTCTTTCTCCCTTTCTGACTCGTGGCTGCCAGAACCGTGGACTCCAAGGAGCACCTGCCAAATGGGGCATCTGTTCCAAAGCCTTTGAGGGCAGCGAACACTCTTAGTATTGGCCCTGGAAAGCTGTGACCTGCCCTCATGGGTACCTGCCAGGTCCACTTCAGAGCAGTCCATGCAGCCGGGCATGCGTATTTTGTGGGTTCCTGGTGTGGCTGCTGTCTGTGTTGGGACTTGGTGCCGGAGGGAAGTGACTTGGAGAGGCCATCTGTTTTAACAAACGAAGAATACGAAGGCCAACAGGAAGCCCCTGGTGCAACCCTCACTGCCACAGACCTGCCGCAAAAATGTGAGCACCATCCTTAGCATCTCTGCAGTGACTGACCTAGCAAAATGACAACAACAAAACATTTCCCATTCGGAAAGCGTGAGAATTCCAACCATTACCTTCTTAGAAATCGTTTAATTTTCCACAGGACTAATGTGTGTCTCCATGTCTCTCTGCTCCCCCTCACACCTAAAATGGTTTACGGGATAATGAAACCTCTGTAACTGAATAAAAGAGATTCAAGAAACAAACAACCAAAAACTACCAAATAATGGATGACACCATGTGGACAGAAATGATCAGGTATAAGCAACACAGGCACGTGCTCAGATACACGCACTAAGGTGCTCATTTCTCTCTCGCATTCTCCCGAGAAAGCGAGCCTTGTCAGGAGGGCGCCTCCTTGCTTGCCATGCTTGCTGCCATGTCCCCAGCACCTAGAACAGTGTCTGGAACACAGGGCCTGTGAGGTAGTTACTGAACAAGTGGATAGAAGGCTCATCCAGTCTGCTGCTTGGGTGAATCCGGCTGTCTGAGGCCCAGCACCCAGCTGGGGGGAGAAGTGTCTGATGACCACCAGGGCACGAGCCTCCAGATGTGCAGCAGAATCCCACAGGAACGCCAGGAAACCACTGTCCAACCCCACGCTAGGCGACACTGGGTTTTGTAAAACCTCATTGCGGGTTCTGAAGTGCAGGCAAGGTGGAGAACCACTCGAGTACAGTAAACCAAGGGTCTGTGATTGCCATCCAAAGAAGCCCATTGAGAAAGACTAGTGCTCCCCAGAAATTCTTTATCTTCTATAACTTTATTAGATCTCTTTGCTTGGAAATATTTTTATACAATTTCTGTGACTCTACATGAAAGTGACACATCTGAAAGTATTTGGTTAATCCCTAAAAATGGAGAAAGAAAATACAGCCGGCCCTCCATATCTATAGCTTCTATATTCTTGGATTCGACCAACCGTGGATCCAAAATATTAGGAAAAATATTTCCAGAAAATGTTATGTTGTTGCTGGAGTGTATACTACATAGTTAGGTCTACAATGCTTGCATCTCCACTACTTTTTTCATGTCGTTATTCCCTAGACAATATTTACATAGCATTTACATTGCCTTAGGTATTATAAGTAACCTAGAGATGATTTAAAGTACTTTATATAGAAGAATATGCAAATGCTACACCATTTTATTTAAGGGACTGAGCATCCATGGATTTTGGTATCTTAGGGAGTCCTGGCACCAGCACCTGTAGATACTGAAGGATGACAGTACTCGGATAACTTTTAGGGCCAAGGGGATAAAATACAGGTGAAAACAGGCAGCAAACAAATAAACGAAAACTCCCAGTAAGCTGCCCGTTTCCTAGGGGAGTTCTGAGTGGACCTGCGTGGTTGCATTTATGCCCACCCCAGGTACTATGCCAGGATTCTCAACTGGGACAATTCTGCACTCCTTTCCCTCCGGGACATACGGCAATGCCTAGAAACACGTTTGATTGGCATGACTGGGTGGGGCAGGAGGGTCCCACAGTCATCTCATGGGCAGAGGCCGGGGTGCTGCTCAACATTCCGTATGAAGACAACTCCACCTCAAAGAGTGACCAGTCAAAAATGCAAGCGGTGCTAAGGCTGAGAAACCCCATACTAACCTTACAGACATATGTGCTACGGTCAAGAAAAGCAAAGTATCTCAAACAGAACACATCGAAAATAAACAAATAGATACAAAATTCCCTTTGTGGCTGACATCTTCTTTTTCTCCCTTTTTGCACGATCCCTGGGCGTAGATTGAGAGAGATTGAGTATCTACGTTTGTTGCTCTGAAACCACAGAAGTAAGAGTCCTGCCCTTTGGCTTCTGTGGCAATCAATCGAGATATCTAAAATGGCCGCCTCTGATCTTGAAGGCAGCGGGACAGGGGGTGCTGTCAGCTCTACTGACATCATTCGTCATGGATATTTCTTCCACTTCCCTTTTGGCTGCAGGTTATTAAGAAAGAAGTTGCCAGAAGTGAGGAGCCGCAGGGGTGAGGCTGACAATAGGAGATGGGATTTCTGTGGACGTGAACTGCAAACAGCCGAGGGGTTCTCAGCACAGTGAGACGGGGGAGAAAGCGACGCCACTGAGCCTGGTGCACAAGCGTCACACACAGTTGGATGCCAGGTCATGACTGACACATCAGCTCTATGCTGGGAGTCGGAGACAGGGAGACAGAGAACACCAAGTGTGGCCTTTCTTTCTTTCCCCCACCAAAAAAATGAGTTGAACCACACCCCAAACTCTTGCTGCTCTAAACAAATGGGGCGAGTTAAAACCAACAATTAAGCAAGCTGAAACTAACAGTTGTTTGTTGGAACGAAAGACGATCAGAGCTGGGGGGGTGCGGGGAAAGGACAGATGATCTGAACGTGCACTTGTGGGTATCCTTAGGCTCCCATTTATGGATCTTCCAAGGTCTGTCTCAGCGTAAAAATCGTGACTGGTGAACTCTAAGTGAAGAATTTACTGGCTTCAGGAGCAGTGTCACAACCAGCTCTGTAAATCAGGAAGACATTTATCCACATCGACTCCCCAGTCAGGCATCTTTCTAACTTGCGTCAACTGCCCATCTATTACCCCTAATTCCATTTCACGGGGAAGGGGACTCTAGGAAAAGGCTCTGGGAGATAAGCACAGAGCTCAAAGTACATCTGGGGCGGGGTGTGCTGCCATCTCTCCAGGTGCTGCCATCTCTCCAGGTCTCAGACGCCCCATCTCTGGAGCGGCACTAGGGTGGCTGGGCTGGAAGCTTGCTCAGGGGCCCTGGCTCCCTCCCAGCCGATCACTGTCCCTGCTGCTTCTCTGCTTGAGAAATAAAAGGAGCACGTCAATACTCCCCAGGCAGAAGCGCTTCCAGACTTCTGTTTTCTCCGGGCAACAAGAAACGCTTTAACTTTGATGTCTTCTGAGTCCCTTAGTTCTAATGCCCTCTTCGCCTCAGCAGAGAGGTCTGCGTCACGCTGCCGTCACATTTCCCAATCTGTGTTTCCAAAGCAAGGGAATGCGTCACCTCCAGCCCTTTGGCAAGACACTGTCACCCCGAACACCTCTTTTATCTGGCACTCTAAATCTTCCACTGGTGGACATTTACCTCTTTAATATCTTTGACCAGTTGATGGAAATCTCTCTAGCAGCTGCCTGGGAGCAAACTGAGAGGACCCAAGTGAGCTAAAACAGAGTGTAGAAGAATCTAAAATTCTAGAACTTGATGCCCAGGGCAAAGGTGACAGGTGACCCAGAACAAGTTATGACTTCTGTCCCACGGGTCACAGGACAGGGCCATTATTTTTGTTGGGTTCTGTTTGGTTTGTTAAATTGTACTGTGCTTGTCTGGGGTGGGTTCTGGGTTTTTTTGTTTGTTTTTAAAAATTTTTTAACATCTTGTACGCAACTGAGAAACTGTACATTCCTCTCACTTCCCTTCGCCTTTGCATCTCATCCGGCTACAATCTCTACTTACTTCATTCTCTGACTTCTGCCTGCTGGGTCGCCCCTCTCTGGGGATGCTGTAACTGAGAGCCATGAGCGAGGGGACTTCGGGGATGTTGCAGAGAGGATGCTGACCCTGGGAGGGATGCTGGAGAGAGGGGGATAAATGCTGAAGCCCTCTAGACTCTGGAGTCCTTTGCTTTGAACACTTCCTGCTGGTTCCTGGCTTCTGCAACCAGTGATACAGCCAGAGCTCACCAGCCAGGAGGGGACAGAAGCCGCCCTGGGGTTCAAGAGGGCTTCCACGGGGCGGGAATGGGAATGGGGACTCCCACGGGAGCCCTGAGAACCTGAGAGCCTGGCTACACTGGTGCCCGGGAAGAAAGTTGATGTGCCACGTCCAGAAACCAGAGATGGAACCAGGAGGCCCCTCCGGAGGGCCTGGGCAAATACAGGGCAGGGAGAGCTGAGGGAACACCAGCGCGTCTGCCTTCTGTCTGTTTCCCCCTCTGTGTGCTGTAAGGTCATCCTCCCCAGCGACCGGCTTTCCCCAGCCAGCACTTCTCCTCACTTACTGGAAGATGGGCCCCTGCCCAGTCCCCACCCCAGAGCCACTTCCTCCTCTAGTACAGGGCTCAGGGCTGCTGACAACTCCTGCGCCAACTCTCCCATGGCTCCAGGGGTGCCCGCGGGGGCCCGGCCCCACCAGGCACTCTACACCGTGGGTGCTGACAATCGAATATTTTCACTCGCGCGGCATCTTCATTAGCTCTGTCTTCAACTGGGCAGATGTGCAAAGACTCTTCCAGAAGCAAAGATTCCATCGCAGAGTGACAGTGGCAGGTGTGTTAGTGAGAGCAAATACCACTCACAACCCTGATACGAGGGCTTCGAGGCACAAATCGACGGCTTGCCTGGCTCTCAACTGTTGTCCTCCCTAGTGTTCCAGCAGTGACGACCTGGAGGGGATCACTCCGCACACAGGCTCACTCTGTCTGGGATGGACGTCTTATGCTGACTCGCAAGAATTTCAGAAGAGACCATGGATCGGACATGATTTCCCCATATCTGACAGTGGACGGTCACTATAGAGACACGTTAGAACAAAACCTTGCCCTGCTCTTCCTGCACAGACGTCTGCCATACTGAATCACACACCGGGCCACGCGATGCACCATGCCCCAGACAACTATGCCGTTGAGATGATCTCCTTGAAAAAGGTTTTGCCTTTTGACTTCTTTACTAGAAAGCTGCTTCTCAAACATCTGGAAGGGGGACCACAGAACTTTGGATCCCAAACCTTTAACATCATGCGAGCTCTGCAGCCGTGAGATGCTGTGGCTCTGGGACAATGGTTACTCTCTACAACCAGAGTGACGCCAACATTTCCCTTTTTCACTTCAAGACGAGTCAGAGGGTACTCTGACAACCCATCTGCAGCCAGAGGATGTGGGTCAGGGTGAGGAGAGCAAATTAAAAATAAAATAATTCACCTCTTTATAGCTCGCCAGTTACAGCATCCCCAGAAAGGGGTGCCCCAGGAGGGCAAAACCAGAGAATGCAGCCAGCAGAGATTTACGGCCAGGCGAGGCGCCCAGGGGAAGGGACTTCAGAGGCTCATACGGTTTCCCACCTTGACTCTTTGTGCCCATGCCAGAGGCTTTGAGAACAGTCATGCACACACTGCAGAACCCCCTTGCTTTGTCACAGTTGACTTCCAAATCAAAGTTTAGGGTGTTCTCTGGAGAGAGGCCCTAGATATATCCACCAAGGTCCACATCTCTTCTCTGTCCCACACAGAGCACCAAGCCTGACAGTGCCCTGTGTCTGTGGCACCTGAGGAGGCCCGCCAGGCCAGGTGTCCCAGGTGCACACCCCGTCCTCTGTGGCTGGGAGGTGAGGATTGAGGGCGGGAGAACCAGCGCCCAACCAGGCTGCCCTACCGATGTCATGCACAGAGGGGTCAGAGTGAGTATTAGAAGGATTGATGTGTGTGGCACAGAGTTCATGTCGCACAGTACGTGCACAGGGCAGGCAGACGGGCTGCTGGGCTAGGCCTAGGCCCTCAGGTGGACAGCTGGTGGAGGGCAAGAGAGAGTCTGAAAATGTTATTCATTTCTTTGGATCCTGGAACTCCTTATTTTAACCTAAGGCTCATAATCCTCTATGGTTTTCCTCTAGCCAGTTTGGTGGGCTCGCCCATCCAGAGCACCCCAAAGATGAGAAGCTGACGGGAGTGTACCACCAGGGCAAGGACTCCTGCATGTCTTTAGCCCTAAGAAAGCAAAGTTCTTAGGTCACCTTGCTCCCAGATTAAAAGTCACAAGGTCACAGGAGGAATGAATTAACTATTAAAATTTGGTTACTTAAATCCTGTTTGGGGAATCTTATCAAAAGATCAGATGGAAGCACAGATATAACCAGGCCCCCTCCCCTAAACACACACACACCCTACAACCACGCACAGATACGATCTCTTTCTTTCTCCCTTGGAGACCTGAGCTTCAGATACAAAGAGGAACCAAAGGAGATGAAAACACATTTCCCATAAAAGACCGGGGCACTCTTATTCCTGCCTCAGTCCTTATATACCAAACTAAAGATCCACCGGGATCTTGGGATGACTGTGGAGCGCTCTTCATGGGGGAATGAAGGTGGATACTGCCAGGCCCATCTCCTCGGCTACCGTTCCTAAGCGAATTCAGGCTGCTGATTCTACCCACAGGACTCTGTGCTGGTCACCGAGCTCTATTTGGGCCTCAGTTTTAATGCTTAGCCATTTCCTCTTTCTGGTCTAATCTTTCTCCCAAAAAATAGATTAGAAAAAAAATATATGTAAAAGCAAATCCACAGCTTGATTTTTTTTTTAACTTTTGTATAGTTCTCTGAAATGTGTTTATTCAGAAACAATCTTCACTGTGAAATATATCAGTCGAAAAATAAAAACAAAGCACTTGCATTTTCCTTTATCTTACATGGAACCTTCACCTAACATCGGCCTCAAACCTAAGGCACAGCCTGGTTCCTGGGAAGTCCTGCATCTTTCAGGGGTTGCAGAGAAGTAGGTACAATGAGGAGGCTAAAATAATATAATCGTCATCAATTCTGCTTTCGCTGAAGGGTGATACTCAATTAATATAGAGTCACATCAGCACCATCCATCCATCCATCCATCCATCGTTGCGAACAAAGAATATTGTTAAACTGCTAAAGAGTATTTCATTTTAGATAGAGTTAAATATGGAAATATATATTCAAGATTAAGACTATAAGGAAAGGTATCATGGAAATAACAGGAGTTTGTCGCCCACGACATTTAAGTACAACACTACTAGGAGAGAAATGAGAAAGTACCCACCCTGCTCCAGTCCTGAAGAAAATACTGTTCTACCTCCAAGGGTGGAAGACCCCTGCCCTCTGAGCAGCACTGATGAGGAAGTTGGGGATGATTAGTTTGGGTTTAAAATACAGTCTAACCATAAGCAATGAGCTGACCTTCTGGTGGGTTAATGGGAAATAGATTCTGAAGACGATCCTCAAATATGCTACCAGAATGGCTTTGGGGAATAGCTGTATCCCTGGAATAAGTATTTTGTGAGTAAGGAGTCTACTTAGAAGGACGCTTCTTTTTTGGATATGTTTGATTAAAAAAAAAAGTCGAGCTCCAATTTCCAGCCACACAGCATACGTCTGCTATCGTCTGAATGTTTGTGTCCTCCCAAAATTTATGTGTTGAAACTTAATTACCAATGTGAAGGTATCAAGAGGTGGGGGGGGCCTTTGGGGAGGTGATAAGGTCATGAGGGTGGAGCCCTCATGCATGGGATTAGTGCTCTTAATAAAAGAGGCCCCAGATGGCTGCCTGGCCCCTTCTACCACGTGAGGACACAACGAGAAGGTGCCATCTATGAACCAGAGAGTAGACCCTCACCAGACAGACAGAATCTGACAGTGCCTTGATCTTGGGCTTCCCAGCCTCCAGAACTGGGAGAAACAAATTTCTTGTTTATAAGCCACTCAGTCCATGGCATTTTATTATAGCAGACGGAATGGACTAAGAGAGTGAGCAAAACCCCAGTACACAAGGACAAATACTAAGTGTTATGTGGAATACAGGAGGCCTGAGTGCTGAGGGCAAGAGCGTGGTCAGGGAAATATGCTTTTAAAGGAGGAGAGTTCAGGCCAAATCTGATTTCCTCTTGCTGATGCTATGTCTTCATCCCACAACTATAAATGCTAAGCCAGACAAAGCTTTTCAGTTTATATCTGGGGCATACTTGTTTTCGGAAGAATGAAGAGGGTTTGACAATCACCAGGAAATACGATGAACAGACCCGGACAGGCTGGAAAAGCAAAATCGACAAAAGGTGATGGCGTGGACGGAGGAAGTTTCCCTCCTGCCGGGGCTGCAGCAAGGACAAAAACATCTGGAGAGGACGGCTGGCTGGTGGATCGGGTTACTTCATGACTGCAACCGAGTTGGTTCTCTTACCGTGAAAGCCTTATTTCATCTTTCAATAGGAAAAAAAATTACAGCAAGTATTATACAAGCAAAACCAAACAAAGAATACTGGAAAACAGAGAAGGAAAAATCTACCAGTGCCAACTGCCGCCATGCCGGCACCTGCGGTTTTCTCTCATCCTTTCAAGATTCTTCTAGGAAGGGTTTCAACATAGTTTTTGTTTTTTTAGACTAAGCTTGTGTTAAGCCTACACCCTGCCCGGGAGCCTTAAGATTTTGGCCGTGTCCGAGGACGGTGCAGCCACTGAACTTTTAGGGTAAGAGATTTGGGAGGCGGAGGAGAATCAAAGTGAGACTCTGCTTGTAAGCACATAACCTAATCTCGTCTTTAACAATAAGAATGTCAATAGTAGCAGCAGCTGCAGCAAGAAAAAAAGATAGAGGCAGACAGATAAATATGGAAGGACAAC
>RJWJ010017971.1:0-32242 GCA_004363605.1 Indri indri
TTAGGCTGTTCCCTATTGATAGACATTTAATTTTGCCAATATTTTACTATTACAAATAATATTTTATTTTATTTTATTTTTTATTTTTTTATTTTATTTTATTTTTTTTTGAGACAGTCTCACTCTGTTGCCCGGGCTAGAGTGCCGTGGCGTCAGCCTAGCTCACAGCAACCTCAAACTCCTGGGCTCAAGCGATCCTACTGTCTCAGCCTCCCGAGTAGCTGGGACTACAGGCATGTGCCACCATGCCCGGCTAATTTTTTTCTCCATATATTTTTAGCTGTCCAATTAATTTCTTTCTATTTTTGGTAGAGACGGGGTCTCGCTCTTGCTCAGGCTGGTCTCGAACTCCTGAGCTCAGAACGATCCGCCCACCTCGGCCTCCCAGAGTGCTAGGATTACAGGCGTGAGCCACCGCGCCCGGCCACATTTTACTTTTTCTTCACATGTATCATAATTTTTTATCATATTCTTTATATAGTACATAAAGAACAGTGGTGACTACAGTTTAATTTCTGTGGATGTATGTTGTTTATTTCCCAGAAAGTACAAGTCCCTTCTTTTGCCTGACGGCTAGGGTGGAGGCTGATCATTCATCATCCCCCTGACATTGGATTGAGTTGGTCTTGAGCCAAACCTTCAACTGGATGACTGAGTTCATGTGTGATTAACCTACCCCCAATCTCTCATGCAGCAGACACCTCTTTGGTCTTGTCAGAGTTTGATGTGGAAGGGAGTGGGACTGCAGTTTCAGGTATTTTTGATTCTCCTTTCATTCAACTCCAGGAGGCCCCTAGAATCCAGGAGCTTTGCGGGACATGTGGGATAACAGGATTACTCTCTACCAGCTCTTCTACACTGCTCTTTATTTTCCAAATGTGGTAACAGGGTAGCAAGTTTCTTAAACCGGTCTTCCATTTCTGGAAATAGGCCAGTCCCATTACACAGCTGTGTCTCATTTCAGGAGATGGCATTACAGGCAAGCTTTCAAATAGAAGAATGAAGTTAGTATTTGGAACAATTCATAAACCAGTTTCCTTAGAGTTTGGAGGGCATCTAGTTGGGGTGTCTAGCTGTTAAACTCAAAGCATCTTCAGTTGAAGTGGAAGTAGGCAGTGGCAATCTAACATCTTTTTTATACCAGGAGTTTGTATGTCGCAAAGTATACTTGCAGGACCTCTGAAAAAGGAGAAGCAATTTTATTGAGTCCAAGTCAGAAAAATGGAAGAAAAATTTTAAAATATTATTTGGAGAATTGTAGCTAGGAAAGAATTCAGGATTCAGTCCAAATCGCAGGCAAACAACAAAAACTTAAAAACAAATGGACAGGCCGGGCGCGGTGGCTCACGCCTGTAATCCTAGCACTCTGGGAGGCCGAGGCGGGCGGATCGTTCTGAGCTCAGGAGTTCTCGACCAGCCTGAGCAAGAGCGAGACCCCATCTCTACCAAAAAGAGAAAGAAATTAATTGGACAGCTAAAAATATATAGAAAAAACATTAGCCGGGCATGGTGGCGCATGCCTGTAGTCCCAGCTACTCGGGAGGCTGAGGCAGTAGGATTGCTCGAGCCCAGGAATTTGAGGTTGCTGTGAGCTAGGCTGACGCCATGGCACTTGCCCCAGGCAAGAGAGTGAGACTCTGCCTCAAAAAAAACAAAAAAAAAACAAAAAAAAAAAACCCAAATGGACAAGGCTAGAATTTATTAACAGGTTTACTATAATTTCTTCTGAAATGTATTTTTCCTCTTCTGTTTCCCATTTCTACCAAACACAAATCATAGTAGGATCAGTTTATTTCTGAAATAAATTTTAGTCTCATTATACTTGGCTTAATTATTTGCATAAAGTTAAGTCAAAATAATTATTGGCCATATAGGCTTTTCTTTTTTAAAATTGGCTTTGCTGGAACTATTTTATAAGGAAGCTCAGGTTAGACTTAAAAGCCTCTTGACTCAAGCCAAGGATTTATCTGTGTCTTTAGATACCTGTATGAATTGGGCAAATTCCTCGTTTCTCAAGGTCCCAAAGTAACTCAGGGTTCCTGGACCCCATCAGAAAGTGACATTCTTTACATATAACAGATTAGTAAATGTTATAGATGAGGAACCAGGCTAGTTTTTCCAAAGAATTCATTATTGGCCCTATAAAGTCAACCTTAATTCCTCAAAGCAGTGTGTGGGGCATATCTGAAAGTATGCCATCTAGTCAAAGCCTTGGTAAAATAACCAGTGTTTCCAATTCTGTCCTTTTACAAAAGAAAAAAGATTCTTATTGAACTTACACAAATAACTATATTGACATAAATTAAGAATATCAAAGAGTTTCCAAATTCTGGGGAAATCAAGTAGTGAGAAAACAATGCTCCAAATTTTGTACACAAAAATATATTTTAGTAATTTGTTTTAAGCTATGAAGAGCTCAAAAGAAGGAAAAAAGTTTTCTTGACTTCTGGAAAACAAAATACAAAAAAGAATAAGCACTGTTTTGTTGAAAAAGCTATAAAAAATTAGTTCAGTACCATGTAATTAATTTTTGTTGTTTGAGGTTGGGTTAGCAATCCTCATGGATACATCAGTTTTTTAATTTTTTTTTTTTTTGAGAAGGGCCCTCAATCTGTCACCTGGGCTAGAATGCAGTGACATCCTCATAGCTCACTGCAGCCTCCAATTCCTGGGGTTAACTGATCCTCCTGGTTCAGCCTCCCAAGTAGCTGGGACTACAGGTGCACACCATACGCAGCTAATTAAAAAAAATTTTTTTTGTAGAGATGGGGTCTTGCTATTTTGCCCAGGCTGGTCTCAAACTCCTGACCTCAAGTGATCCTCCCACCTTGGCCTCCCAGTGTTCTAGGATTACAGGTGTTAGCCACTGTACCTGGCCAGCTTTTTAATTAAAGTTGTGGAAGGTTGTTTTGTTTTAGTTCAATAGTACATGATCTCCAAAGTTATCAGAAACCTTTATTCAAGAGTACTTATAAGTTCTTTCCATGACTTTTCTACAGTATAAAACCAAATTTTGTACTGTAGCTGATCAAAACCACTTTTTTGGAAGAATCTGCTAAAATAATAATTGTCTGTGGATGAGAAAAAGTCTTACGATAGGCATGGTTAAAGAGACAATTGACAAAGAAATTTGGTTATTTTTGTGACATATAACAATTTACCATAATAACCATAATTATTACTGATAACATACACAAGACATATCAAAATTGAGGGATCTCACACAATTTTGCAACACATATTGATAACATGTTTATACAAATATAACCTAGAGAAAGTTAAACACTATTTCATATTTGACAGTGCTTCCTGCATGATTTTAACATACCAAATAAGCCTAGTATGTCTCTCTTTAACTTTCAGTGGCCCTAACATTTAAAAAGCTAGTTTCGGGCCAAAGAGACTGAATTTAGAACTTTGATTTTGGAAAGTTTGTCAAATACCAAAGGTTTATAGCCTGAGCAAGAGCAAGAGCAAGACTGCATCTCTACAACTCGTGACCTGTGCCTGTAGTCCCAGCTACTCGGGAAGCCAAGGCAGGAGGATTGCTTGAGGCTAGGCATTTGAGGTTGCAGTGAGCTATGAAGTCGCCACTGAACTTTGCCCAGGGCCACTGAGCAAGACTCTGTCTCAAAAACAAAACAAACAAACAAACAAACATCAAAGGTTTAAAACATTTGTTATTACAAAACAGGATCACAGGGTTGTGTAAAATAAGTCATTTAGCCAAAATGGTAATTCAAAGATTTTAAAAAGCTAAACCCTTTATTTTTTATTTATTTATTTTTTTGAGACAGAGTCTCTCTCGCCTGGGGTGAGTGCCGTGGCGTCAGCCTAGCTCACAGCAACCTCAAACTCCTGGGCTCAAGCGATCCTCCTGCCTCAGCCTCCCAGGTAGCTGGGACTACAGGCATGTGCCACCATGCCCGGCTAATTTTTTTCTATATATATATTTTTAGCTGTCCAGTTAATTTCTTTGTATTTTTGGTAGAGACGGGGTCTCGCTCTTGCTCAGGCTGGGAAACCCTTTATTTTTTGATAGAAGGGAGATTCGGTTTTCCAAACAAGACCCAATAAAGATAAACTGAAAGATAAGCTAATAAAGAGGTAAACTGAATGTGTCTCTCTCCCCCATATTTTTTTTTTTTTTGCAGTTTACTCAAAAGGTGAGCAAAAATCTTTTACTATCTTTATAAATATAATTCTTGTTTAAAAGAGAAAACCAAGGCTGGGTGCGGGTGGCTCACGCCTGTAATCCTAGCACTCTGGGAGGCCGAGTGGGAGGCTTGCTTGAGGTCAGGAGTTTGAGACTAGCCTGAGCAAGAGTGAGACCCTGTCTCTACTAAAAATAGAAAAATTAGCCAGGCATGGTGGTGCATGCCTGTAGTCCCAGCTACTTGGGAGGCTGAGGCAGGAGGATCGCTTGAGCCCAGGAGTTTGAGGTTGCTGTGAGCTAGGCTGATGCCACAGCACTCTAGCCCGGGCAACAGAGTGAGACTCCGTCTCAAAAAAAAAAAAAAAAACAAAACAATAAAAGAGAAAACCAAATTTTATCTTTGCATTAGTATTTTAAATGTTAAAGCTAATTTCAATAAAACCTTATAAACAAAACTATTTAATCTTTTTTTTTTTCAAGACATGGTCTCATTCTGTTGCCCAGGCTAGAGTGCAGTGGCATCATTATAGCTCACTGCAACCTCGAACTTCTGGGCCCAAGTGATCCTCCTGCCTCAGCCTCCCTAAGTGCTAGGACTACAGGCATGAGCCACCACACCCAGCCCTAATCTTAATCAATTTGACCACAGGTGATATTTCTATAAAACTTTTACAATTTTTACCACTTTCCCCCCAACTTTTATATCCCCTTAGTTTTATCTTTTTTATTCATTTAATTTAAAACAATTCCTAAAAACCTTTAAATTAGGCAAAAACTTTCATTTAACAAAAACCACATTTCTATGTTTTCTTATAACCTTTCTTACCAAAAACACGCCTTACTTTCCTTATATAGTTTGTATATGGAATTGTTTTTCTCATATCTGGTAGTTTTAATTACATGCATTAACCATAATGTTAACTCTGAGCAAGTCTCATTCTCTGTGAAAACCTGTCAGGTGAGTAATTTGACACAGCGGAGCAAGGGAGCGCGTGAGGCCGGGGGTGGTTCTGAGGCCTCACCATGATCATTCCTCTAGACCTCAAAATCTGACGGCTCAACACTAAAGACAACTTCAGAGTAAGGTATGTGCAAGGCTTTGGAGCCCAGCAGTCAGTTCTTAAAATTCTAACTCACAAATTAAGCAAGTATAAAAAGCACTATAGAAGTTCGAGACCAGCCTGAGCAACAGCGAGATCCCATCTCTACTAAAAACAGAAAGAAATGATCTGGACAACTAAAAATATATATATAGAAAAAATTAGCCGGGCATGGTGGTGCGTGCCTGTAGTCCCAGCTACTCGGGAGGCTGAGGCAGGAGGATCGCTTGAGCCCAGGAGTTTGAGGTTGCTGTGAGCTAGGCTGACGCCACGGCACTCACTCTAGCCCAGGCAACAAAGCGAGACTCTGTCTCAAAAAAAAAAAAAAGCACTATAGAAGCAACAGTTTTATGACCTGAAACTATCCAGGAGAAATAGCTCAAGCAAAATGTCCAAATTTTGAAGACATTTTTATTTTGCTTCACCAACAATTTTAAACTGTTTTTATTTACCAGAGATTACTACAGTCACATGATCTTGAAAAGCATTTCGGCTTATTTACTTCATCTGTGTGTACTCACTTATAAGCCCATGTGGTACCAGACACAACAGATACATATGCGCACAAGGACCTACGGCCTTGATGTCACAGCTCTTGCCATGACCCTGGAACGACTCAGCAGTGCGAAAGGACGGGCGGATTCAAACCACGCCGTTGAGAATGGAACAAGCAAAATTCTGCATGTCTCTCACATGGCCTAAGCCCTCACTCAGGTTCTTCTTGTCATTACTGTGAGAAGGAAGGATTTTCGTGCCCTTGTGCATCCTAACTGGAACCGGACTTCATGTCTTAAATTTCCTTGATTGTTTCCTTTCCCTCAGTCTTCACATACAATTGCTCTGCAAGTTCTGGCAGCTACAGCTGTAATATAAACCCTGGATCCATCCACTCTTCTCCGTCTCCAGTGATTCTACCTCACTTGGGTGATGGAGTTAACCTACAAAGTCATCTCCATGTTTGTATTTTTGACCCCTTTCTAATCCATTCTCCACGGAGAAGCCAGAATGCTCATTTAAATGAAAAATCAGACACCACTTCTGAAAACCAGCAATAGTTTCTCATTGTACCTAGATTGAAATCCAAGTTCTGTGTCACAGCCCACAGTGTTCTCCATCATCTAGCCCATGCCTACTTCTCTAATCACATTTCCTAACTCTCTACGCGTCACTCACCAAACCTCCAGCTGCACTTGTTTTCTTGCTTTCCCATCACATACCAAGGTCTTTTTGCTTCCCACCTGCTGGCCTTGGCCTTGCTGTTACTTGGTGGGAAAGTTCTCGCCGATCGTCACAACTTTTGGCTCTCAGATTTATCCTTCACAATTTCCCTGTTCCTCTCTGTATTGCATGATATGGAAATCTGCAAACAGATTTCTGAGGGGCCCTGGCCCACTGCGTTTTGGCTAGGTTCAGCCAAGAGGCACTTGCAAGACAGAAAAAGTTGGGAGGAGGGGAGAAGTCATGGCATTCCCTTCACCTCTCTGCTTCAGGAAATATCTTCAGCAGTGATTGTATATATATATATTTTTTTTAAAATTTTCTTACATAGTTTCCTAGGTATGCCTGAAAATGATTGCATCTCCTCTGTGGTTCCAGCTCTCATCAGACAGCCCCTGCCATGGGCTCTGGAAATAATACCTCTTTGTCTCTCTTGCAGTTAAGAGCGATTTCCTTCCTGCACACCTTTGGGATGCCATACCACACCCTGTGGACATTATGGCTCTTCCAACATCCATGTTAAGGTGCCTCTATTTAACTCCCTGGTCTAAGTGGGTTTTTTCCACATGAAATTTGGCTGACGTATGCGGCTACATGTCATCGTTCAGCTCCAAGCTAAGATAATATCTCTGCAGAGGAATATTCCCTGACCACTCTATTTATAGTCGTTTCCTAGCAGCTTGTATCATGTCACACTTTCTTCCTCGTCTGTCTTCTCCCGATAGAATACAGGCTTTAAGAGAGCCCAGATGTGGTAAGTCTTGTTTAGTGCTGTCCCCTGAGCCTATAATGGTGTCTGGAACAGAGTAACACCTCAACAAGTATTTATGCAACCAATGAAAAAATTTTTTCTAGTACTTTTATGATTTTAAACTCACATTAACATTTTAATCCATCTAAGTAAGCAATTTATTTTTGTATAAGATGTAAAGTACAGGTATAACTTCTTTGTTAAAAAGCCACTGGCCCAAACCCATTTATTGAAAAATTATTCCTTCCACACTGATTTGTACTGATCCCTTTCCTACGTACTGAATCTTTAAACGTAACTGTACTTACATTTGTTACTGGACTTTCTGTTTAATTTTTCAACCTATGCAAGTAATGCACTGTTTAAATTATTAGATATTTATAATATGTTGTAATAACAGATGGATCTAATCTTCCCCTCAATATTATTTTTTAAAAATTCTAGCTAATATATAAAATTGTATTGATCTATACATACTTTAGAATAAATTTTAAAGATACTTTTTATACAATAAATTCTTTAAAAAATTTTAAAGGTCTACCTTGTTGCTTAAAATGATTTAAATATATAGAGTAATTTGGAGGACAATTGACTTTACAATATTGAATCTTCTCACTGGGAAAATAGTGTTTCTTTTCATTTGTTTAAATCATCTAGGTATAGTACAATGCTTCAGTAAAGGTTTAGACCTCACCTCATATAAATCCTATGTAATTTTTCTTCTTAATAATAACAACTAATACTATTGAACTCTTACTATATGTCAGGAACTGTTTTCAGTACTTTAAATGTATTAACATAATTAATCCACACAACAACCCTACAGATAGATATATCTATTAATATTATTCCTAAATAACTTATATTTTTGTCGCTATTTTGAATGGGATGATGATTATTTGAATTTTCTAGCTTGCTGATGCTGACATATAGGAAAGCTATTGATTTTTGTAAATATATTTTGTAACTGGTACATGTCTGGTTTTTTTTAACAAGTTAAAGAAATTACCAGCTCAGCAACCACTTAAGAATGCAGCTTCATGATAAATAACATGATTATACACACATTAACAGAGGCTTTTCAGTAAACTTCATTTGAATATAGTCATTTGCCGATAACAATGTTCCATCAACAACAGACCACGTATATGATGGTGGTACCATAACATTTTAATGGAGTTGAAAAATTCCCATCGCCTAGTGACATCTTGATTTTGACCCTGTGTGTTTGTGTTTTAGTTTTTAACAAAAAAGCTTGAAAAGTAAAAAGAATTAAAAATTTGAAAATAGAAAAAGACGTATAGAATAGGGATCTAAAGAAAAAGTATTTTTGTACATACGTTCACTGGCCTTGTGTTTTTAGTTAAGTGTTATTACAAAAGAGTCAAAAGCTTTTTAAAAATTTAAAAGTTTATAGAGTAAAAAAGTCACAGTAAGCTAAGGTTAATTTATTATTGAAGAATGAAAAAATTTTTACATAAATTTAGTGTAGCCTAAGTGCACAATGTTTGTAACGTCTACAGTGGTGCACGGGAGTCTCCGAGGACTTCATGTTCTCTCCCCACTCGCTCACGGAATTCCAGTCCTGAGGTGCCCTATGCAGGTGTGCCATTTTGAATCTTTTATGCTGTATTTTTGCTGTGTCTTTTCTATGTTTAGATGTGTTAGATACACAAATAGACGCTGGGCTCCAATTGCCTATAGTATTTAGTATAGTCACATGCCGTGCAGGTTTGTAGCCTAGGAGCAATAGGCTACACCATATAGCCTAGGTGTGTAGTGGGCTCTACCATCTAGGTTTGTGTAAGTACATTCTGTGATGTTTGCACAAGGATAAAATCACCTAATGACATATTTCTCAGAATGTATCTCTGTCATTAAGCAATACATGACTGTTTTTGTCATTAATCATATTTAACAATAAGAATGACTACCATGTAAGAAAATTCCACTGTGTGACAACACTATGTTTGATACTTTACACATGTGGTCTCATTGAATTCTTACAACACTCTGTAGTAAGAATCATTATACCCATTTTACAGATGAAAAAACTGAGGCTCAAAGTAATTTCTCTAAGATCACACATTTCTACTCTGCTGTTTTAACTATAACTTGTAAACATATACTACCTGTTCTCATTTTTAAATATTATTAATCATACAACACTATAATTACACTTTGATAGTCTAAGATAAAAAGAAGTGAAAAGAGTCCAACACGGGATACATTTCTGTAGCGCTGTACTCTTATAACCTGGTTTTAGAGTGACAGTCTTCCTCTCTGTGTAATTTTACTACAGTTTGAAACAGGGAGATGTGACATTGTCTGAAGGTGGCTTCTGAGTCCCTGAGATTATGAATGTCTTATTTGATTCTCAAAAATCTTTAATTTCTCAGTGTGGTGAAAAAAATTCTCAAAATAACATGATATGGACCACTTCCCAGCCTGAAAAGTATTTGCCTTTACTTTTTTTTTTTTTTCCTCTGAGACAGGGTCTTGCTCTGTTGTCTGGCCTAGAGAGCATTGGTGTCATCATAGCTCACTGCAACCTCAAACTCCTGGGCTCAAGCCATCCTCCTTCCTCAGCCTCCCAAAGTGTGAGGATTACAGGTGTGAGTCACCAGGCCCACTACCTTGACTTTTAAGTCTATTGTGAGGCATGCAGTAATGGTTAATTTTACTGAATTCAGGGAGATCATTTTGTTGGATCAAAAGCCTGAATCTAGCCAATGGTATTTCCAACCCAATTCTGTTGAGAATTAGTTAATAACCTTCAGCTTAGTGTGATGCTTGTAAAATTTATTAGATTTTGATAAACAAATTGAAGAGAACTCTTTGGTTTGGGAATTCACACATATACACCCAACTAATGTAGAAAAAGGTGCAATGAACTGTGATTTTGTAAAATGTTATATTAAAGAATCATTATTTTATAAATGTAGTGGCTTTTAACAAAAGCTCCCAAGATTATTCAGACTGCTTCATAATGAAAGAGGTGCTGTGTCCCTCATGCCCGTTTGCAAGCTTTGTGCCAAACTAAATGTTAACAGGAGCCACAAAGAAAAGTTTCACCACCAAACCACAAACCGAGCTCTGAAAGTGCAAAAAAGCAAACTAAAAAGTCAAACAAAAACAAACAAGCCTAAGGCTCTGTGAAGCCAGAATCAACCACAGCCCATAGAAAAAACACAACTTTCCCTTCTGTGGTCTCAGTATCTTACTCAGGGGCTGTCGCGAGAGTGAGGCTGTCGAGCGCAAACGTAGCTGCCGCGCAGGGCCTACGCCCGTCATTCAGCCCTCTGTGCAGCACAGCAGAGCACGCTGAGCAAGGACAGAGCGCGCATGCCACCGTTGGCATTCTTACGTTGACTTCCTCTCTGCGTTGGCACCAAAAAGGCTCCCTCTGGGCTTCAGTGGTCTCTGCATGGGCAAGTGACCCAAAGGAATTATCTATTCAACCCATTTTGCCCAAGTCACATTCACAAGGCACTTGATGCGTAACACATTTATTGTTTTCCAAGCAGGTAGCATTGACTAGTAAAGGAGGAAATGAGTCCATTTGTACTACTAAGTGGCCCATTTTAAAATAAACTTTTAGATATTTTAACAGCAAAATAGGTATTTACCAAAAAGCTTTTGTAAGCACATGAAATTCCACATTTTAGCTGCTTAAGAAAAAAAAATCAACTATAAGACATTTCCATGAACAATAAATATTTTAATGACTCATTTTCAGAAGTCAACGTATCGTTCAAGGGAATGATGTCTGCATTAGAGTTCAGGATCACATACAAAAATCTGTACTTAAATTAACCTCGAGTGAAGACTAGTATGTCAATAAGCATTCACTGAAAAAAATACATCTCTAGAAAATGAATTCTAAAAATCTTATTCATTATTGCATTGTTTATAATAGCAACAAATTGGAACCCAAATGCCCATCAATAGGAGCACTGGTTAAAATTCCTGGCACATAGTAATTGCTAAATGTTTATTGGCTGAATAAATGAATGCTGCAGCTCCTGTCACAGTGTTTGGAAAAAGCTCCCTTGCTTCTGCCTATTTTCTGAGTCAGATCCTCTAGCTTCTGGTTGATTCTGAGTCCTAATAGCTCTTCAATAAATTTTGCATATGTTTATGATTGCAACCAAAACACCTGACAGATAAATACATTAAATGTGGTAAAAAACCAAATTATTTTTATACTAAATTCCATTCTATAGCAAACAGTATCATGTTTCGGTTCCAGTATAATTATAGAAGTATAGATTTTGAATTAAGTTGGTCATTTGCTGATATACCAAATCCCACTTCAGCCCATAGGGGTTTGGAAATAAAGCGAGATATCAGAATGGATATCAGAACGGAACACCGTTAATTAAGAAGATTTCTTGGAGAGTATCGGCTTCAACCGACAGAGAGATGTCCCAAGCAGTCACAGACCGAATGAAGGTACTCCAGTGGCACTCAGTAAGGAGCACAAGGCTGGGTGCAGGCATGTTCATACAGCTGCAAGGCAAGTCAGCCGATAGGACAAGGAAGAAAGGATTGTGAAGAAATCCAGGGGTCATGGCAAGCAGAGGGGAGTTCTTTAGCGTAGGCCTAGCATAGTATGTAGTAGAGAAACCGAGCAGATTATACCATTCAGAACCTGGGCCCCGAAGGAGAGGACTGGCAGGGAGAGCAGTTCTATGCATAACTTCACACTCCACAGGCACTGTCATCTAGATGTCTGTAGTAAATCTTCAGAGTGACCTTATGAGGACAGGATAATATTATTCCCATTTTGAAAATGGGGAAACCAAACCTCAATCAAAGGTATGTATTTGTCTCAGTTTGAAAGGCTCAGAAAGCAGAGCCTGAGGCTCTAATTTATTTCTAATAAAATGTGTTCTACGTTATTAGGGAGTGTACTCCCAGGGAGCAGCAGTAAGGCCAAGAGGAACAAAAAGGGAAGGAGGAGGAGCCAATTCGAGATGGTGGTCTTCGAGTTGGCCATTCCGCATCCTGCTGGACAGAGGGGGCACTGGAATCAGTTGGGGAGTTTTAAAAAGTACTAATGTCACATAGATGAGAGAAAAAATATTCACAGTTCATTTATCTGATAAAAGTCTTGTGTCCAGAATATATAAAGAATTCCCACAAATAAACAAAAAAATTTAAAAACTCAGTGTTTAAAAATAGGCAAAAGACTTGAACAAATGCTTCACAAAAAAGATACATGAATGGCCAATAAGCACGTGAAAAGATGCTTAACATCATTTGTAATCAATGGACTGAAAATAAAATGACAATGAGATGTCCTTTCACACCCACTAGGAGGGCTAACAGGAAAAAGACTGAGGACAGCAACAGCAACGTTAGCAAAGAGTAGGGCCACTGAAACTCTCGGCTGTGGCTGGGAGTGTAAAATAGCACCACCAATTGGAGAACTGTGGCAAATTTGTATAACTGAACAGTAATCTTCACCCTAGCAATTTCAGTTCTATGTATTTAATGGGGAGAGAAAGGAAGAGGTTCCCAAAAGAGACCCCTCTTCGAGAATGCTCATAGCACCATTGCTCCAGTTATCTGGTGTGACTTAAAAAAAAAAGCCCCTCCCAAGTCAGTGGCATACAACCACCGTTTTTCAAGCTCACAGATTCCAGGTCAGGAGCTGAGAAGGGGCACAGCAGAGCAGCTCTTAGACAACGACCGCCGGCGTCTGGCCCAGCTGGTGCCCAGTGGCTTGCTCGCTCACACGCCTGGCGTCCGGACTGGGATGGCTGGAGCATGGGCTCAGCCAGGGCTTTCAAGCAGAGTGTTTACAGTGGCTCCCCAGCATGCTGGTCTCAGGGCAGCCGACTTCCTCCACGGTGTTCGGGGTTCTAAGGCAAGTGTTTCCAGAGAACCCTCAGCTCTGGGTCGCTACCTGGCCTTTTGATTTGCACGGCGTTTACACTGTAGCCTCAGAAGCAACACAATGTTTGTATTCCTCTGCTCGGGCTGCCATAACACAATACCACAGACTGGGTGGCTTAAACAACGGATAGTTATTTTCTTAGTTTTGAGGGCTAGAAGTCCAAGATCAAGGTGCCAGCAGGCCTAGGTTCTGGTGAGGCCTCTCTTCCTGGCTTGTGGACGGCCACCTTTTTGCTGTGTGCTCACATGGCCTTTCCTCTGTGCAGGGAGGGAGAGAGCAAGCACTTGTGTCTCTTTTTATGAGGACACACCAGGCCTATCGAATTAGGGCCATACCCTTATGATGTCATTTAACTTTAATGCCCTCCCTAAAAGCTCTATCTCCAAACACAGTCATATTGGGGGTTAGGGCTTCAGCATATGAATTTCAAGGGACAAATTTAGTCCATAACAATGTCACTTCTACTACTCTCTATTAGTTGGGGCAATCACAAGCCTGCCAGGCTCCAGCAGGTCACACAGAAGCCATTTCTGATGGAGTGTCAAAGACTGTGGCCGTGTTTTTAAAACCACTCCACAGCCTTGGTTTGGAACTCATTGCAAAAGGGCATTGTATAACTTTCTGTTGTGATGGAAATATTCTGCACCTTGTTTTGGATGGTGGTTACACTAGCGTATACAATTGTCAAAACTCTTTGAACTAAACGCCTAAAATGTGTACGTTTTATTGTCATGCGGATTATTTCTCTATTTTCAAATAATGATGATGTCTAAATCCTATTCCCAGAGATTTGGATTCAGTTAGTCTGGGGCAGATCCTGGGCAGAGGATCTTCAAAAGTTCCCCACAGGGTTCCAGTGTGAAGTGAAGTTGAGAACCACTGCACCAGGCCAGCACGAGGGTCTCAGGTCGAAACCTAAAAGACATCCTTTGTCACAACCCAGTGCTTGTGTGTAATAAATACCACAAAATTAGCTTAAAACAGCCCAGATTTATTCTTACAGTTTGAACTTACAGACTAAGTTCAAAATTAGTCTTAAGGGGCTAAAACCAAGGTGTTGGCAGGGCTGTGTTCCTTCTGGAGGCTTCAGGAGAATATTCATTCTGTTTTAGTCCATTCGGGCTACTACAGCAGAATACCGTAAGTTCAGTGGCTTATAAACAACAGAAATTTATTTCTCACAGTTCTGGCAGCTGGGAAGTCCAAGATCAAGGTGGATTCAGTATCTGGAAAGCGTCTGTCTTCTCACTGTAGCCTCCCATGGAAGGAGCGAGCTAGCTCTCTGCAGGGGGTCTCTTTATAAGGGAACGAATCCCAATCACGGGGCTCCACCCTCATGACCTAATTGCTCCCATCACCTTGGGGATTAGAATCGAACACATGAATTTGGGGGGACACAAACATTCAGCCCATAGCACCTCCCTTGTCTCTTGCAGCTTCCAGAGGTCATCCACGTTCCTGGGCTCACGGCCACATCACCTCCTCTGACTCTGCCCCTTCTGGATCCCTTATTAAGGACAGTTATGTACAGCGGGCACTCCCAAATAAGCCGGGGTAATCCTCCCATTTCAAGATCCTTAACCCAATCGCACGTGCACAGTCGCTTTACCGTGGACAGTAACCTACTCACAGGTTCCGGGGATTAGGACGCAGACATGCTTCGGAGGCCCTCATGTAGCCTACCACACTGTGCTGTTCAAAACGAACTTTTTCAGACATCAGGGAGAAGACTAAGTCCTCACCTAGAATATTGGAACCCAAAGGGCTTAGAAAGTTTCCACAGCCATCTCAAACTATTTCTTAAAAGTGACCTACAAAAAATTTTCCATATCTCCCTAGACTATAGCATTACACATCAGCTGTCCCAAATAACCAGGCCCTGGGGTAGTGATCGAATTAACTGAAAACTCAATTTCCTTCTGCAGGTCCCAGGACAACAAGCCCCATTACAAGGGGGCGAGGAGGTGCAGATGTTAGTTACAATAGCAGGGAGGAGTATTTGTACATGTACCCTCATCCTCATCTCTCCTTTTACATAAAGATTAAAAGTGGATACCAGCGGATTCTCAGAACAATTTGTGTTGGTAGGACCCATCATGAAACATTCTCTCTCTCTCCCCCAACCCCCCAAACATTTTTGAGAGCTTCCAGTGTGTCAGACAGAGAATGCTTGGGAAGAACCTGTTCTTCCTTCTTTACTGTCTCATTCATTCTTCCAGTGCCCTGCAGTTGCCCATTCCTTCAGCTCAGGTGCAGCTGCTATCAGTTGTTTCTCTGCTTATGGACTGTCAATGGTTATCCTCTGCTTACAGGATGAAGTCCAGGGTCTCCAGAATGGCACTTGGGGTCTTGTCTTGCCTATGCGGCATTCTGCCCTGGAACTCACAACATGAATCTCACACTCCAGCTAAACCAGTCTAAATAGTGATACCTAACTGTTCTTTATTGTGTTGCTTAAGTATAAATTCTTGCCGTAAAACACCGTAAAGTGTCCTTCCTGCAGGTTACCGTTGAGAATACTGAGCCTGCCGGATCCCATGGTCACTGCTGTTGCCACCACGCTGCACAGTGGCTCAAGGACACCCACCTCGCACGGCATCTCATTCCTCATCCGGCTCAAGGGCTGCTTCCTTACACCAGCCACATCTGTCCGTGCCCGGCCACACAAACCAACCTCTTCTTGCCCAAATTCCCACAACTGGTCTGTTCTGTTACTCAATGGTCTCCTGGGAATGATTTGATCCCCAGTCAAATGACAAATTTCTAGAGAATCAAATGTGTCACATTAGGAAAAGGTTGGACCCATCCATGGAGCCCAGAGCAATCCCAGCAGCTCGGTTAAGAAACTGTTGGAAGAGGCCATCTCTGAGGTTCTTCCTACAAATAAAAATCTGATGTTCTGTAATTTCACTCCTTTTATACCTAATTTATGTCCTTTTAATGCCTAATACAAATTATAATGGAAGTAAAGACCCAGGGAAGTAAGCAAGGAAGACCTGCCCTTCCCTTACTCCCAGCCACTGCAGGCATCACAGGCCTGAAACTCACACCCTTCTTGGCCGATCAATCCAAAAATGCCCTCTGACCCCTTCACAGCAAAGACTGAGTCCCTCATCCCTGCCCCACATGCTGCTGCTTGTGCACTGAAAAAGAGGCTAGAATAGCAAGGGTTCCCCTGCAGGCTACGAGTGTTGGCCTCGCAGGAAGATGGCCTTCCTGGCCTTCTGCCACCTCCCTCCGCCCTTCTCAGCCCCTCTGCTGCCTTTGCAAGAGCCGTGGCAACATCTCTCTCCTGCCTGAATCAGAAAGGAAAACGTGCCCTAGGGGTTGCTCCTGGTTTAGATAGGCTCTCCCTCCAGAGCTCAGGAGCAAAAAGCAAAGGATGTTGGCATGACAGTCTTCTCCAGTACCTGCTTCAGGGGACAAGAGGGAGAACACCACTTCCAAAGGCTCCAAGGGGAACGCCACAGACCCCAGGCAGTCCACTACTGCCCAGGCTGCAGCTTCCTGGCAGAGGAGGATACTAATCCTCAGAAAGCTTAGAGATGCCATTCTGCAGCCACCTTCTCCATCCCAGAGACGCACCTCTTTCTCCCCCACAAAACCTTGCAGCGGAAGACGACCTCCTCATCCTCCACACTCCTCCTGTTGTGAGATGAGTCTCCCTGGGTGTCTCACGTTTATAGGCGTCTTGCAAGTAAGGCACTGGTTTCTCTTTGTTCTGGATTATCTTTTCAAGAATGTCTGTGTAGTGAACAACCTTAGAAGACAAACAATTGTGTCTTTCTTCAAAGCAAAGGGCAGTTTGCTTACACCCTTGGAAGACACAGTATCTCCCTCCAGGGCAAATGAGTAGCAGGCTTACTGCCCGTTATCAAATATTCAGGGTCCCCAAGCTCAGAGATCATCCTGAATTGCAAGCCACTGCTGTGCTGGTGTCATCTGGCCTACCACGTCAAGGATTAAGGAAACGGGACAAGGAAATGAGGGAACTCAGGCCACTGCTATTGCTGTGAATAATGTGGCTTCTGCCAGCATCCACGAGTCTGTTACAGCCAAACCTGTCAGCTGGCAAGTAGGGCAAAATCACAGACCCTTCCAGGTCGTTGACATTCCCTAGCGCTGGACTCAGGGCAAAGCAACCTCCCCTTACTTCTGTCCAGGCCTCCTGTGTCCTTTCCCACTGACCTTAACCACAGAGCACTTCAAGTTTAGTGAGTCAATTAGCATCGAATTTAGAAATGTGAAGATGTTATTTCCAATTTGACAATACATCTGCTGTCTTATAGGGACGGAAAATTTCAGAAGTTGCTGACACCTAGGAACCTGCAGTTTCGGGGCATTTCAAAGTCCCATATGAGATGTTTTAGTGCCACCTACTGGCTCTTGTCTAACAAGGACTCTAGGTGTGCAGAGGGCCAGTTCTACTCCGCAGTTCATCCACAGCTGACAGCTGCACCTAGGAAGAGCAGGGAGGAATCTCACAAATACACTGCAGGGCAAAAGCAGCTGGATGGCAAAAAGTCCACACCGTATAGTTTCATGTACAGGAAGTACAAAATTGAGTGAAACCAATTGTACCGGTCAGGGCTTTCCAGAGAAACAGAACTAATTGGAGATACGTATAGATACATTTTTAAGGGACTTATTTAAAGGAATTGGCTCATTTGATTGTGGGGATGGTAAGTCTGTAATCTGCAGGGAAGGCCAGCAAGCTGGAAACTTTGGCCAGATTTCTGTGTTACAGTCTTGAAGCCGAATTCCTTCTTTTTCCCCCCAGGAAACCTGTCTTTGCTCTTAAGGCCTTCAACTGGATGGATGAGGCCCGCTATCTCATTTACTTGAAGGCAACTGATTATAGATGCTAATCACATCTACAAAATACCTCCACAGCAACATCTAGACTAGTGTTTGAGCAAGCAACTGGACACCATAGCCTGGCCCTGGTGACATTAACTATTACAGTGAACCCCTTGTCAACATGGCACCTATACATATCTCCTTAAACCACACTTGATCTCCAAATAACAATAACGAAATCATACTTACACCTAACCTGATACGACTATCCTGGGTATAATCAGAAACACATTAATTCTTGGGTGCTTGGGTGATGTTTCCTCTTTTCTTTGATATCCTATATCTTAAATACTATGATATATCTTATGTTGTACAAGACAATAAGAGAGGGAAGAAAACAAAGATATTTGCTATACATGCACACACAGACACAACATATTTGTAACCAAATAAGGAAGAAATACTTGCTATAATTACAGTCCTCATTTCTGTAAGTGGCCATGTGGTTGTAGTTGGTATTTATAACTACCTTCTTCCACTACTCATCCCCTTTGCCTTCCACTACCCAACCAGCAAGCATCTCAACTGGTTGAGGTTCTTTACCTGGTGTGGTGACCCAAACCTTCATTCCTGAAGGGTCTGGGCCATTAGCCGTCCTGCCTGAATTAGGTTGTTGTAGTTTTCCATTGACCTTAATTACAGGGCATGGTTAATACTAAGAGATGCCCTCAGGGATCTTCTGTACTCCAGACACCCTCTTCCTTACCTCCATTGTACAGTAACAACCCAAGTACCCCTGGGTAGCCAGGATCAGTCATCCCAGCGCACACTGTGACTCTCCTCTTTGCCTACTGACTCAGAGGCATGTGAAGCCTGAAGTGGCCAGGTGGCAGTCTAAACTTCCAGTTCCGTGGAATCATCGTTGTGTCTCCTGATGGCAACATTCCTCTCTCAGGAACCAAGACCTCTAGGCCGGAAGAGCACAAAATCACAGCAACAGGAGGCAAACATGTTGCCAGCGGATCATGATCAGTGACACACCATGATCAAATAGCCAATGCCATGGGTCTCTGCCAGACTATTCCAACTACAGCTTTGACTGTGCTGTCTATTATAGTAACCATGCTTACCTTGCTTTTGGCAATTAAGTGCTGCTGCTTGTCCCCTGCCATCCCACGACCCAACTATCCCCCCTGCATTTAAGGATCCCCACTCAGTGGCAGCAGCTCCCAGTGTAATTTCTGACTTACAAGGAAGAGCAACCGCAGGAGCTCTTCAGGGACGCCAGGCCCCCCTCCCAAGTTATTTCTCAGCGGTGGTGAGATGTGTGCCCTCTAGGCCCTCTTGGGCTGGGTGAGCAGGTCTTACATGTTACATCTACTCTAACATTCCGATCTCCCAAGCCTTTGGATACCTTCCTCCACAGTGTGCCAACACAGTTCTGGCATTTCAACTTATTTAGTGTAGGCCACTTTTTAGTCCACGTCCAGGTAACCAACCAACCAACCAGTCAGAGTCCTTTCTACCCCCTCAAGCTATAACACTGAATCCAGAATGTCTGCTTAGTGGGTCCGCACCAATAAATACAGCCTGATCCAACTTAATGTTCCTTCCACCATTATCCCACACCTCAGTAACCATTCCCACACATATTTTCCAGATTTATCTGTATAAATCAGAAAAACCATGTAGTTCTTTTGGGGCATAGTGCACCACCTAATCGGTCAGATTTGTATCTCACCTTTTGGGGCCTGCAGGGACTTAGATCTTGTTATAGTTCTAAAAGTAAAGAGAGGTGCCTAGGGTAGGTCCTGAGGAGGCTCAGCAACATCATGTAAGGCAGCTCAGAAGAGGCCACTACGGGCTCCTCAGGGACAGCAGGGTTAACGTCTTTGGATGGAGGTGGAAGGGTTGCTTCTACCGGCAGAGAAGACAACAGAGTTTAGGGGTCCAATGTCCCCAGCTTCATCAAGATCTGCCCGTATGCCCCCAGTCAAATTTTCAGGACCCTGTTCCTTCCCAATCTCTGTCCTTAGTTTAATAGCAGAGGTTCCCTGAGAGGCTGGGAATTCAGTTTGTGTTGTAATTCAACCACCTATAGGATGAGACTCTGGATTTGGTTTTCAGAAACCTCAGCTCTGTGGCTATAGGAGATAAGTGTTTTTGTCAGGGCAGACATAAACTTAATAGTCAGTTGTGTGGTGGTTGAGCTGGGAATCTGAAGCCCAGGGTTCGCCCTTCTTTTCCCACCTACTTGGCCGAGCACAATTAAGAGCAAACAGCCAATTCCATTATTGCCATTAGTTTGACAAAATGTTCTAAGGTATCAAACATATGGCTACCTAGATCCTTGCTTCTCGTAAGTATTTGAGTAGGAGCATTCAATAGTGATATTTTGAGTATCTCCATTGCCATATCACACCAGGGACTACTGGTACTCCCTTTACTATTGGGAATAGAGTCATTAGTGCCTTTAAATCTAACCAGATTAGAACCAATTCCAGAAACCACAGAACCAATTCAAAAATTCATCCTCAAGATTCAGTTCCTCTAGAATCACTCTTAGGGCAAAATCTATGTCAGGGTTTTCCAGAGACAGGAAATTTATAGGACTATAATTTATAGGACTATAAAAGGGATTTAACTTAAGCAATTGGCTATTGTGCGGGCTCAGTGTAAGACTAAAATCTTTAGGATAGACTCGTGGGCTATAAACAAGTGGGAAGTGTTCTTGCAGTCTTGAGTCTCTAATTTGTAGGGCAGGCAGACAGGTTAGGAACTCAGGAAGGATTTGTGTTACTGTCTTGAGGCCAAATCCCTTCTTTTTCTTCGGGGAAACAGTCTTTGATCTTAAGGCCTTTAACTGAATGGATGAGGCCCATTCACATTATCAAGGGTAATCTCCTTTACTTAAAGGCAAATGATCGCAGATGTTAATCACATCTACAAAACACCTTCATAGCAACATTTAGACTGCAGTTAGGAGATCAGAATGTGGGAGATACAGAGAGAAGCCCTTTCCCACCCTCTGTGAAGGCATCTCAGATAGCTGCAGTAGAAGCGGCAATGGGTGAGTCTGGCTTCCTGCTCAGGAGGCGATTCTAACAGCAGCAGTTGCGGCACCTCTCAGCTCTGGCCCCAGCAGCAGTAGCAGAGGCTCCAGGAATCTCAGCTGTTCAGAACTGATGGGCCCCTGCAGCTTTGGCTGTTGCTAATGTCAGACACCTGCAGTGTAAACTAAAGTACTGGTTTCTGGCTTCGTGCCTGTTGGTGGTAAATGTTCCAACATCAGCAGCCTCAGAGGGTCAGGGATGGTAGGCCCTGGGTAAAATTATTTTCTTTTATTCTTCCAGCCCAAAGAATAGGAACAGTTTCCTATAGTTACTAATCTCTGGGTAATATTTTTGCTCTTAATTAAGCCCTCCAATATATTTGTATCCAATTTCCTATGTTAAATTCTCTATTTGAAATAACTGGAGAGGATACTGTTTTTGTGATTGGATATTGACTGATACAAAGTATATATATATGTATAATATTAATGGCAATTGATATGATTTTTAAAATCTATATACTGAACAGAAGTAATATAGAAGTTAAAGGAACTGACTCAATAAGAAAACAGATTTAAAAAGACACAAAAATTAATAGCTTTTTCATAAACAATACAGAAAAAAGCTCATTCACAATATATAAAAACTATAAAAAGTTTTAATAAACCTCATGAGAAACATGTAAAACTATATGAAGAAAACTTTAGAAATATAATGAAGCACATGTAATAAAAGCTACATAAATGAAAGAAAGCATGCCTATGGTCATCTTTGCATGTTAGTACATTAGCAAGGGAATGGTTAAATCAATCACAATACATCCCTATGTGAAATGTACTGGTTAAAAATAAAAAAGTGAACTAGACCTACATGGAAGTATCTCCAAGACATAGTGGATTTTTTTTTTTTTTTTTGAGACAGAGTCTTGCTCTGTTGCCCAGGCTAGAGTCAGCCTAGCTCACAGCAACCTCAAATTCCTGGGCTCAAGCCATTCTCCTGCCTCAGCCTCCCAAGTAGCTGGGACTACAGGTACATACCACCATGCTCAGCTAATTTTTCCTATTTTTAGTAGAGATGGGGTCTCACTCTTGCTCAGGCTGGTCTTGAACTCCTGAGTTAAAGCAATCCTCCTGCCTCTGCCTCCCAGAGTGCTGGGAATATAGGCGTGAGCCATTGAGCCTGGCCATAGTGGATATTTTTTAAAAAAGCAAAAATAGGTATAGTATTTTAAAATTTATTTTTACAAATCCAAACAAAATTTCTACGTACTACATACACATATACATTTTATATTAAGTGAATCCATAGAATAAGGTGTTGAGGGGTACACAGTAACAGTTATTATCTTTGCGAAGAAAGGTTATATTGTAGGATGCAGGGAACGTTAATTTTTTACTCTGTATGCACCTTATTTTAAAATAGGTCTTATAATAATTATGTAATTTAACAAAACTGGTCAAGAGAATGAGATCATGCTTGTAATCCTAGCACTCTGGGAGGCCGAGTCATCAGGAGTTCGAGACCAGCATGAGCAAGAGTGAGACCCCATCTCTACTAAAAATAGGAAAAATTAGCTGAGCATGGTGGTATGTACCTGTAGTCCCAGCTACTTGGGAGGCTGAGGCAGGAGGATCGCTTGAGCCTAGAAGTTTGAGGTTGCAGGGAGCTAGGCTGACACCAAGGCACTCTATCCCAGGCGACAGAGTGAGACTCAGTCTCAAAAAAACAAAACAAAACAAAAACCAACAAAGAAAGCACATAAACACATAAAGATGAGGAGACAAGCCAGACTGGGAGAAAAATATATATCTGATATATATATTTTGACAAAATATATATCTGATATATTGCAATATATCTGATAAAGAATTATTATCCAAAATACATAAAGAACTCTTAAAATTCAACAAGAAAACAACCCAAGTAAAAAATGGGCAAAAGATCTGAACAGATACCTCACCAAAGAAGATACACAGATGGCAAATAATCATATGAAAAGATGCTCAACATCATGTTATCAGGGCAGTGTAAATTATAATAAAACCATAATAAGAACACCACGCACCTATTAAAATGGCCAAAATCCAGAACACAGACAACACAAAATGCTGTCCACGATGTAGAGCAACAGGAACTCTCATTCATTGCTAGTGGCAATGCAAAACATACAACCACTTTGGGAGACAGTTTGTCAGTTTCTTACAAAACTAAACATACTCTTACCATACATCAGGCAATCATGCTCCTTGGTATTTATCCACAGGAATTGAAAACTTCTGTCCACACAAAAACCTGCACACAGATGTTCATAGCAGCGTTATTCATAATTGCCAAAACTTGGAAGCAACCAAGATGATCCTCTAGTAGGTGAATGAATAAACATTGTTATATTCTGACAATGGAGTATTATTCAGCACTAGAAAGAAATGAGCTATGAAGCCATGAAAAGACATGGAGGAACTTTAAATGCATATTACTTCTTTCACAGAAGCCAGTCTGAAAAGGCTACATAGTCTATGATTTCAACTATGTGACATTCTGGAAAAGGCAAAACTGTGGAGACAGTGGAAGATCAGTGGTTGTCAGGCATTGGGGAGAGAAAGGGATGAATAGGAGCACAGAGGATTTTTAGGACAGCAAAACTAAATAAATGGGCAGTATGCTACTATTAACATAATGGCAGATACATGTCATTATGTATTTGTCAAAACCCATAGGATGTATAACATCAAGAGTGTACACTAATGTAAACTCTGAACTTTGGGTGATAATGACACATCAATGTAGGTTCACCGATCGTAACAAATGCACCACTCTGGCATGGGATGCTGACGGTGGAAGAAGGCAGTGCATGTGTGGAGGTAGGGGGTGTATATGGCAACTGTGTATTTTCTGCTCAATTTTGCTGTGAACCTGAAAGTGCTCTAAAAACTTAAGTCTATCAATAAAAATATCTATCGTGTTTCACCTATTTAACATTCCACCCCCACCAATAATCTCTGGCAACCACTGATCTGTTTACCATGTATTTATAAAATTAAATAATTCTAAAAGAAAAAATACTTTTAAAAAGTTTTGGTGTTCCTATAGATTGGATTTTTATTTTCTTTTTAAAAAATTTCAATAGATTTAGGGTGTACAAGTGTTTGTTACATGGATGTAATGTATAGTGGTGAAGCTGATTGGACTTTCATAGTGAGTACTTTCTTTGAAAATCAGTGTCTCTGACCTTAAAGAAGTTACACTTGTTGAAAATCAGTGTCTCTGACCTTAAAGAAGTTACAGTTGTTATCAGTTGTCTTATATGCAACTCCAGAACTTGGGGTCAATCTCCTAAAGTAGCCATAAAATCTTATTTTTAGTTAAAAAAGGATATATCATTCCTCCACCACTTTGCAGGTTTCTGTACAATCAATCCAACAGGGGACAGTTCGAACTAATTATTTTGAAAACTTTCCAGCCTGCTAATCTTATCATGCCTTACATTCTTGTAATTCCTGGTCATAATCCAAAATGCAAGCCCCTTCTGCAGCCTCGTTTTTAATTTTTTTCTGTATTTTCACTCCACTGACCCAATTTTTACTGTTTCCCATCCTACCTAACTTTACTACTAAGCCCTCTAGAATGCCTTTTCCTTACAAACAAAACCCCCTAAATCGTTAACCTCTTTGGAGAAAGTTCCTCCACTTCCTGGTTTTGACGGAATCCTTGATCTATCGACTCTTATTCACAGGCTTCCCTCTCCAGGGGTTTTCTGCTCACTCCAGTTATTTCTCCATTGAGGACTCTGGCTCCAGGCTAGTAAGTCTTCCAAAGGTGAGTTAAGTTTCTACAGGAGAACACTCCAATTTCGAATGCCTTACTTCCTTAACCCATCTTGATTTTTAGCACTTCAAAACCTGTTCCACCTGTGAAACGTTCAAACATTTTGGCCATTACTTCCGATCCTTTCCTTCTTTTCGGCCCCCAGAAGCCCTCACCTTCTCCCTCTCAACTTCACCCTCCGACCCCGCCTTCGCTTTCCGGCCACGGAGCCCGGCCTCCTGGAGTGATCTCCGCAGTCGTCCCAGCAGAGCTCCGTCCCTGACCAAATCCCCGGTGTGACTTCTCCACTCGCTGCGCACCTCCCACGTGTCTGGGGGAAGACACACGCAAACGTTGACGGAATTGATTCAGGACCAAGAACTGTGCGTGGCATTTTTAACTCTCATTTTTCTTAACGTCCGCACTTCACCTACTTCCCTCGCTTCCGGCTTCTTGCACAGCGTTGCTGAGCCCGCCGCCCCGGCTCGTCCAGGAGGCGCCGGCGCTGGCCTCGCGGGGCATGACGGGCCGGGCCGGGGGCGGGGCGTGTCGGGCTGGGCCGGTGCGTGACGGGCCGGGGTGGGGCGGCGCGGGGGCGCGGGCAGGACGCGCCGTGCGCGCCCGGGCGGCGGGGCCCGGGTAGGCTACGGGCCGTGCCGCCGCAGCCACTGCCCTTTTCGGAGACGCGGGTTCGGCGGGAGCCATGTTTGTAGCGCGCAGCATCGCGGCAGACCATAAGGATCTCATCCACGATGTCTCCTTCGACTTCCACGGGCGGCGGATGGCGACCTGCTCCAGCGATCAGAGCGTTAAGGTGCGCTCGGCGTCTGCGGGCAGGGTCGCGTCTGGAAGGGAGACTGGGTGGCCGGCGCGGGGAAAGGGGACTTGTCCTGATCTTAGTGCATGCCGCCGGGCACGAGGCCTGGAGCCCAGGGGTGGCAGGCAAGCCGCGGCCGGCCAGCCGGTGCTGCCATGCCCGGGCGTGGCGAGAGCGCTCCCCGCCTTCGTATTGTGGGGTGACGGCGGCCTCTCGGGGCCGCCCTCCTGTGCGCCTGCGCGGGGCGGGCGTCCCGCCGCGTGCGCGCTCCCGCCGGGTGCGGACGCTGGCGCCCGCGGCGGGCCGGGAGTCGGAGCCGCGCCGCTCATCCTCGGTGGGCGCGCGTGCGCCCGCGCGGTGTCGGGCGTCGTTGGCCTGGTACCACACGTGTTCAGCCGGAGCGCTTTGCGGAGGGACCCGTCGGGGAGACTTACGTAGCAGGCGGTGTGTGACTCCGGTTCTGTGTGCCTCACCTGTGTTCTCTCACCTGAGAAGATTTTTTACTTGGGTTCAGATGAGCTCTCTTTGTTTCGAAAGGAAAGAAAAATACAAACCGTTTACATCCAGTGAGTTTTCTACTTGCTGTCTAGGAATTAGAGTGTTTCTTAAACTTCATGTAAACGCCTGTTCGCTGTTCTGACAAACAGAATTTTTTTTTTTTCCGAACCAGAGTCTCACCCCGTTTCCCTGAGTAGTGTGCCGTGGTGTCAGCCTCGCTCACAGCAACCTCAAAGTCCTGACCTCAAGCGGTCCTCCCTCCTCGGCCTCCCAGAGTGTCAGGATTACAGGCCTGAGCCACCGCGCCGGCCTCAGAACTTCTAATATGAGGATGGTATTTGGGATTTAGTGGCCTCACAGATATGTTACAGGGTAAATGATAGTAGACTTGAAGATGAAAGCTGGAGTGTGGATTATTTGAATTCTCCACAACTTTGCAGTAACTGAAAATCTAAAGGACAGTTTTTCCTTCTTTTTCACATTCAAGTTTGATACCAGTGATCTCTCAAAGATACAGTTTTTATTATATCAAGTTACCCATCGAATAACCATAGTGCTACGATTCTTATAAAAAAAAAGGTTTAGTATCACTTTTTAAAAAAATTATTTTTATTGTGGTAAACTACGTAACCGTTTTAAAATGTACAATTTATTTGCGTTAAGCACAACATTCATATAGTTGTGCAGCCATCACCACTACCCATCTTCAGAACCTTTTTATCCTAAACTGAAACTCTACCCAGTAGTAGCTCACTATTCTCCGCACCCCAATCCCCTGGTGAACCTCTGCTCTACTTTCTGTCTATGAATTTGCATATTCTAGGTATTTCATATAAATAGAATCACAGAATATTTGTCCTTTTGTGTTGGTTTATTTCTCTTAGCATAATATTTTCAAGGTTCATCTGTATATGTAGCATGTATCAGAATTTCATTCTTTTTTAAGGCCGAATAATATTTCATTGTATGTATTTACGAGATTTTGCTTAGCCATTCTTCCATACACCTTTTGCCTATTGTGAGTAATGCTGCTGTAAACATTGATGTACAAATATCTGTTCAAGTCTCTGCTTTCCTATTTTGGGGAAACATTTCTCTCGTATAATTGTCATACATTGGCTGGCATGAATAGTCTAGGTATGTTGATGAAATATATATTGAATTTGTATTCTGTATGATAGCTTGAGATCAGTTTTATTGATTTATAAAGTGGCTGCATGGGAAGGATGTTTTTTCCAGAAAGAGTTTTTAGTTGAGAATAATAATGAATTATAGGCGTTCATGTTATATTAGTATTTTTTTTCATTATTGTGTGGCCTTATGTCTATTTCTTCCAGAGTACTTTTTCTTACTGAAGAGCCATGTGTTTATTTATTTGCGTACACACTTATGTGCACACACACTTTTTTTAAAATTTGTGCAAGTTATATAGTTTTTTTTTCTTTTTAGAAAGTGAAAAATTACTTATAGGCTCATTGCTATCTTAACATTCACTGTTAATATTTACTGATGTCTTTTTATTTTTCCTTTAACATTTTAAATAATTGTCATGGTAGCATATGTATGTATATATGTAAACTTGTAACCTTTCAATGCAAGATTTTGTTTTCTCCCACTGACACTTTTGCTGCGTGGTCTTTTTTTTTTTGCGAGACAGGGTCTTGCTCTGTTGCCCAGGCTAGGGTGCAGTGGCATCATCATAGCTCACTACAACCTCAAACTCCTCCTGCCTCAGCCTCTTGAGCAACTGGGACTACAGGCGGGTGCCAGCATGCCTGGCTAATTTTTCTGGTTTTTTTTGGTAGAGATGGGGTCTTGCTCTTGCTCAGGCTGATCTTGAACTCCTGACCTCATGCAATCAACCTTCCTCAGACTCCCAAAGTGCTAAGATTACAGGCATGAGCCACTGCGCCCGGCCTCATTACATTTTTAACAGGCTAAACTGGCACCATGTTTCATTGTAATCTCTATTTTTTGTGGATAGTAAGGTTCTTTTTTTTTGTTTTGTTTTGTTTTCGAGACAAGGTCTCACTGTGCTGCCCAGGCTGGAGTGCAGTGGCTGTTGACAGGTGCAGTTATAATACGCTATAGCTCAAGTGATCCTCCCGCCTCAGCCTTTCCAGTAGCTGGGACTGTAGGAGTGCTTCACCCTGCCCTGTTTCAATATTTTGCTTTAACATTTGTTATGTATGCAGTTGATCCTCATTATCTATTACCTGTTAGAGCTCCGCTTCCTGGATCCCTCAGTGCTAGGCCCAGTAGCTGGCACATTCAAGGTTCTCAGTAAATATTTGATTGAATGAATGATGTTTGCTTAATGGTTGTATTCTTTTCTCAATGTTATGTTCTCCTCTTTACCTGTACACCTGATTCAGTCTCACAGTTTTTTTGTATCAATTTGTAGGAATTCTTTATATAAATATCTGTCTTTTGTTTTCTTACAGGTCTGGGATAAAAGTGAAAATGGGGATTGGCATTGTACTGCTAGCTGGAAGGTTAGTATTTATTTTTACAGGGTTTAAAAAAATAGAAATATTTACTATTTATTTGGGAGTATCAATGATTTACTATTCAGCTTTGAGAAAATTATAAAAATTATATAATAGTTCTTTTCCTGGAAGATATTTTACATTTTTTTACTATTAAAGTAGTAGAAATAGATTTCAGATATTTTGAGAGTAAGAAAATCTATAATTCTTTAACATTCTAACATAACTGTCTTAGCATTTCAGCATATTCCTTTTTCCTTTCCCCCTTTTTTTTTTTTTGAGACAGAGTCTTGCTCTGTCGCCCCAGCTAGAGTACAGTCAGTGGTTTGTCGTCATAGCTCACAGCAACCTCAAACTCCTGGGCTCAAGTGATCCTCCTGCCTCAGCCTCCCCAGTAGCTGGGATTACAGGCGCGCATCAGCTAATTTTTATGTATTTTGTAGAGGTGGGGTCTCACTCTTTTTCAGGCAGGTCTGGAACTTCTGACCTCAAGAGATCCTCCTGCCTCTGCCTCCCAGAGTGTTAGGATTACAGGCATGAGCCATCATGCGTGGCACCCTTTACATAATTTTAATAGTTGTGATATGTCATACATAGTTTTATTTCTGGCTTTTTTTTTTTAAACACCTTAACTCAGGTAGAAATTTTCATACCCTAAAAAGTCATCACTTTTAAATGTACAGTTCAGTGAGTTTTAGTAAACTGACACAGTTATGCAATCACCACTGTACTCTAGTTTTAGAACACTTACATCAACTCAGAAATTCCTCTTGTGCCCTATTCCCACTCCAAGCCCCAGGCAACCACCGATCCATTTTCTGTCTGTATAGGTTTAATCTTTTCTCGAAATTTCATATAAATGGAATCCTGAAATATGTGGTCCTTTATGTCTACTTTCCTTTAGCATGTTTTTTTTTTTGTGACTATAAAATGGCAATTTTATTTAAACAGTTGTAGTTCCTTGAGTCTTTTCTGGCTCCCTTAGCATGTTTTTGAGGTTCATTCTTGTGTAATGTGTCAGTAGTTCCTTTGTAATACTGAGTAGTCCATTGTATAGAAATGTCACATTTTGTTTATCCACTTACCAGTTGATAGACATTTGAATTGTTCACGTTTTTGGCTGTTTTAATAATGTTGTTAGAACATGCCATATAAATCTTTGCGTGGACATGTTTTCATTTCTCTTGGTTAGATACCTAGGAGTGGAATTGCTGGGTTGTATGTGCTTTAACTTTCTAAGAAACTGCCAAACTCTTTTCCACAGTGGCTATGCCATATTATAGCCATTTTAGTGGTTATGAAATGACCACAAAATCATTGGAATTTGAATTGTATTTCCTTAGTAACTAATGTTGATTGTCCTTTCATGTGCTTATTTCCCATTCATATACCTTCTTTGGTGAAGGATCTATCCACATTTTTTGCCCTTTTTTTAAATTGAGGTGAGATTCACATATCCTAGAATTAATTATTTTAGAATAAACAGTTAAGTGACATTTACTTCATTCACAATGTTATGCAACTACAGTACTCTTTCTAGTTCAAAACATTTTTGTCAGTTCAGAAGGAAACCCCAATCTCTTGGTTTTTATTCTAACAACCTATTTCGTAAGTACTTTGGTATATCTTTAAAGCAGCAGTCCCCAACCTTTTTGGCAGAGGGACCATTTTCATGGAAGATAATTTTTCCACGGATGGGGGGGGAATGATTTTGGGATTGGGATGATTCAAGCACGTTACATTTATTGTGTGCTTTATTTCTATTATTGTTACATTGTAATATGTAATGAAATAGTTATAAAACTCACCATAGGTTGGGGGCCTCTGCTTCAAGGGTTCTTTATAAGCATCCAATAAATACACCACGTTTTGCTTAACTAATGTATATTTCAGTTGTTTCCACTTTATTGTAATGAGCATCTTTGCGCAAGCCTTATTCTTTAGTTAGATTGTGCTTTACCGGGAATCTAACATTTGATAAAACTCTGCTTTAGTGCATTTTTTACTTCATAGTGCCATGTAAGAATTGAAGATAATAAAGAAAAGACTGGATAAAACAAAGGATGAAAAATAAGAGTGCAAAGTTTACCTTTGGTTGGTGACATTGTTACCATGTAGACTTTATTGGGTTAAGAAAGTGTTCTTATGTTGTTGAATGTAAAAAATATTAGATATATAGAATCGTGACAAAAATTTTCTATGTTTATCTTTGTATAGTAGTATAGTATTTCTGCTTGGACACACTTAGCAAATTGTTTTGGTTGTGCTTTAAGGCCTTTCCATCCTTTTTTTTTGGTGGGGGGGTCAACATGAAGGGTTATAGAATAATAATTTGACATTTGTTATATGTAATGATACTGAGCTTTAAATGATTTCCTCTAGGTGTAAGGATTTGGGCTTCTCTATATTTGCATGCTGAGTGCCTCTTCCCAGAATAATCTGTTATCTAACCAGATATCAGTGAGAATCATTTAAGGATTTTGTTGCTATAGTCTCTGTTGTTATGCTTTTGAAGCAAGTAATTTCCTTATAAAACAGAATGCTTTTTTTATTGAGCTATAATTTACATACCATAATATTCACCCATGAAAAGTGTACAATTCAGTGATTTTAAGTATAGTCACAAAGTCAGCAACTCTCACCACTATCTAATTCCAGAATATTTTTATCACCCCAAAAGGAAACCATGTACCCATTTGGCAGTCACTTCTCAATCTTCCTCCTCCAACTCCTGGTAGCCATGAATCTGCTTTCTGTCTCTATGGATTTTGAAGCAAATAATTTGATTAACCGAATTTTATTTATTTTGTTAGGTGAGTGTTTCCTGTAGAAAGAATTTGCAAGTGAAAAAATGGTGGACTTGTAGAATCTCTGTTTTCAAACCTTGGTTAGGCTGAACTCTGAAGCAAGTATCCAACTATTAGCACTGGAAGTAGTTAACTTTATTAAACTGGGTTTTTCTTTATTAGTAAAATGTTACAAGAACTTGAGTCCAGAAGGTCTGCAATCCTAAATATAGAATATCTTTTAAAGGTTAAAATGTTCTAAAACTTCTGGGAGGCCAAGGCGGGCGGATCATTCTGAGCTCAGGAGTTCAAGACCAGCCTGAGCAAGAGCGAGACCCCGTCTCTACCAAGAAATAGAAAGAAATTAATTGGACAGCTAAAAATATATACAGAAAAAAATTAGCCGGGCATGGTGGCGCATGCCTGTAGTCCCAGCTACTCGGGAGGCTGAGACAGTAGGATTGCTTGAGCCCAGGAGTTTGAGGTTGCTGTGAGCTAGACTGACGCCATGACACTCGCCCCAGGCAAGAGAAAAAAAAAAAAAGTTCTAAAACTTAACTTTTCATTTAAATGTTACATTGATTACGTTTCTCTTTTTGTTGAAGTAAAAATATCTGTTTTACTTTCCTCAGGTAAAATCCAATGCGTGAAATATGAATAAACTAATTTTTTTTTTTTTTTTTTTTTTTTTTTTGAGACAGAGTCTCACTCTCTTGCCTGGGGCGAGTGCCGTGGCGTCAGCCTAGCTCACAGCAACCTCAAACTCCTGAGCTCGAGCAATCCTACTGTCTCAGCCTCCCGAGTAGCTGGGATTACAGGCATGCGCCACCATGCCCGGCTAATTTTTTCTATATATATTTTTAGC
>RJWJ010017972.1:0-32262 GCA_004363605.1 Indri indri
ATTATTTTATATTTTAATAGATAGCTTTAGAAACTAAATCTGAACTAGATATTATACTAATCTCCATTGCACATGTCATTAGAGAGAACTGAAGAGCTTAGCCAGTCAACTTCCACCTCTTTTGCAGTAAATACAGGTGTCTCCTTGATATTCAAATTAACCCTGAAGAGTAAGTCCCTTTATGTCAAAGCTTCGCGACTTTGAGTTATGCTCCTTTGCCTTTCACGTGCTTAGTACATATGCATAAGTCACATCAGTAGGGTAAGGAAGCATGCCCCAAGGAGTGACCAGGAATCGCTTTTCAATGCAGTGGTAGCAACGTCTCATGAATCCAAGTATTAACTATCATCATCCAGATGAGGAAAGTACAACAATCAACATTGCTTTTCTGTTTATATTCAGTGCTATAAGTGTATAATTATGCACACCCTACCTGATTCTGAAAATGATTTGAGGTAGTCTATGCAATGAACTCAATCCAACAATATAAAGGTAGCCTGAAGAAATTGGAATAAAGTAAAAGAAAGATTAGTAAAATATAAATTCAAATGTGTTTACTATGTAAAATATATAACAACAATACATTATACTAAAGAAGGATTTAATCCAAACATTAAAAGACGAATTATCATTAGACTATCAGGCAACGTACTACTACACTACAGAAAAAATATGTAATTACAGTATATTGATAAATGTTATAAATGTGTTATATAAACTTCAATATATTTTATGATTACAAATTTTAAAAACATTAGTTATAGAAGGAATTTCCTTGACACAATAAATCCTTCATACTTAAAGACATCATATATAATGGAGAAAATTTAGGACATTCCATCCTTTACCAATTGCTCTTTTGTTTTACTCGCTTCCCTGGGTTGTCAGAAATTCCACATCTGGAACATTTTCTCTAGTTTGTTTTACAAGCTTTGAACTCATGACTCATTGACACCATCCAACCAATAACAGTCTCTCTTTTGGCAATGTCTGACTCTTTTTGAGGCTAGCCTTTATAGGCCTTCCAAGGAGATAATTAGCCAATAAAAAAAACAACAGTTTGCTAATGGGCCAACTGGAGATTTATGAAAATTTAAAGTTTTAATTGATTCAAACAATTAATTCCTTGTTTGTAACTATCTTCATGGTTTGTTGTGCAGTTTGTATAAAGATTTTACATTCTGGTTTTTACAAGAATATGAATGTTCAAAATATGTACATGCACGTATTATATGTGTAATATCTAGAAAGACATTTCTCAACACCAAATTTATGTTATTCTCAAATAATGCTTATGAGTACTTCGTTTGAGTTTTATTGTCAGAACATAATTTGAGGAATTAAGAATACAAATTCTGTAAGATATTTCTAACAAAAATATTGATCTCTAACAACGATGATATACATATATGTATAAAAGATATATATACACATATATATTATATATAATATATATTAAAAAATTTAGGAAAGAAGAAGATATAAATAGGAAAAATAGCAGAATTTGGGGTTCTTGAGATTACAAAACAACAATGACAGTTCTTAATATAGCTTCCTATAACTGTTGCAACAACTAGATCAATGGTTCTCAGCCAGGGCTATACATTACAGTTAATATTGGAAGATTTTTTAAATATTTTATTTAAAAAAATTTTTTATTTTGTTTTATTATTGTTTTGTGTTTGTGTGTATGTTCGAATGCCTTCCTTTCTTTTTTTTTTTCTTTTTCTAGTAGGTGTTCATACCTCACCCTATAATTACTGAATCAGAATCTCAAAAAATCAGAATTACTTATAATTCTAAGTAGTTAAAATTACTAAGAGTCTCTAGTATTCTTTTAAGATACATATAGCAACAGAAATAGGTGTTAAAATACATTAAGCAAAAGCAAATCTTAGGCACAGTTAAATCTAAATAAATTTTAAAAAAATATATTTAGATTAAAGAGATGGACACGCTTGAAGCTCTGACTGGGGTGGGATGCAAGTGCAATGTAACCTAAACATTTGTACCCCCATAATATGCAGAAATAAAATATACATATATATATATATATACACACACACACACACACACACAAACAGCTCTCTATTTTTTAAATGGAACTCATATCAAAAGAAACGTAACATAGTAGGTGATTATGATGATGGGTTGAGAATGGGCCTCAGAATGAGAGAACAGAGGAGAAATGACATAAAGTAAAATAATAGAGAAATCTTGTATGAATCTATATTTGTGGTAAAAACTAACTCATTCACTAAAACAATTTCTTTTTACTGGACACAAAGGAAGACTGAAGACCCCATGTAAGTATGTTAGAGTCATGTGAGTGAGTTCTAGACAATGCAAAGTGGTAGAAGTGAAATATAACATTTTAGGCCTGATCATTACACTTTGTGTGGGATCACCCTATTGTTCTCTTTTTATTTTCTTGTAAATTAATTCACATCACAAGATGAAAAGATCCCAGAGACCTGAGTCATCAGTCAGAGAAAAGCCACCACATAGAGCCTGTCTGACTCATACTGAACTGTGACATGGATGAAAATTAATCATTTAGACTGTGAAGCTAATGAGATGTTTTGTTGTTGGACTGGCCATCACTAATCACTCTAACAGAATGATGATGGTGTGCCACGCAATAAAGAATATAATTAAATACAATTTCTGTTTCTCTGAAGAAAAATATTTATAAAAACAAAGAAGATGAGAAAAATAATTTACATATTAGCGTTTTACAAAGACACCACGGAAACCAATGTTTGTATATACTATTGTAAGGGTAAAAAATAGAGAAGAAAATTCTATTTTAAAAGATTTACAGATTCAAATTCTGGCCATATTAGAGAAACTGGTACCAGACATTCCCTCATGCTATAAACAAACTGAAAATTGGATGATATAAATGAAACAATTGTTTTCAGTAATTGGAAAACAGGCAACACAGGACTGTGATACCTGAGATAAGATGAAAAAGAGGTTAGAGTTATGGTCACTTCAGTTTTCTGTCTAAAAGCACTTTCTGGATTATGGAACAAGGAAGAGAAACCCAAGGAGAATAGACTTGTCTCTTTGGATTGAAGAAACAGAAATTGTTGTTGGGGACACCAAACCCTAGCTGGTCTGTGCAAGGCAGAGTACTGCAGAGAATGGAGCCAAGCAGAGAATGAGCACCAGTAATCTACTTAGGGACACCTTTGACTCTTTGGCTACATATTAAATTGTGCGCACATAGGATTAAATTCCATTATGCTAGGCAGGGAAAAAAAAAAGCTTCTGAGGAGCTTTGAGCTGAATAAATTCAAAGATCACACAGACTCAGGAGTCATTTGAGTCCCAACCACTCAAAATGCATGAATCTTGTGAGATATCTGAGGTATTCAGGGGAGGCACGGAAAAGGTAGGTGATTACCTAGAGTAAACTAATTTAGAGTAAAAGCTAACCCAGAGTAAAATCTGTTCTACACTTAACCTAACAAAGTTCAAAAAGAAGTGTCAAATGGACTGTAGTAGTCAAGGTTAGAATGTACTTTGTCCCCAAATGCTACAGGTTCAATCAATCTCAATCAAATTCCCAGAAGATATTTTGTAGCAACTGAAAAATACATTCTAAATCCACATGGAAATGCAAAGAACTTAGAATAGCAAATGTAACTTTAAAAAAGGAGAACAAATTTGGAAGTTTACACCACTTGATTTCAAAATGTATTATAGAGGTCAATAGTCATGATGGTGGAGCATTGGCATAAAGATAGACACATAAGTGAATGGAACAGAAGAGAGCGTCCAGAAATAGAAATACACGCATGTAGTCAATTGGCTTTTGACACAGTTACCAGGCAATTCAATTAGGTATAAAGATAATCCGTTTAACAAATTGTGCTAGAAATAAGGGGTAACCACAAACGGATAATAAATACAGCCTCTTCCTTTACTTCACGTGATACACAAAACGATCATAAAGCTAAATGTAAACGCTGAAACTATAAAACTTTTAGAAGAAAACAGGAGAATCTTACTGATTTTCTGTTGGAGAGAGATTTCTTGGCTTGGATTAAAAAAAGGAAAATATAAAAGTGAAAAAAAATGACAAACTTAATTTTTTCAAAATCAGAAACTTTAGTTCTGAAAAACATACTGAAAAAAAAATAAAAGGAAACCCATAGTCCGGGAGAAAGTAATTGCAAAACATACATCCCAAAAAGGACTTATATCTAAAACATATAAAGAATCCTTCTCATCAGTCATAAGAAGATAAACAAGCACATTTAAAATGGTCAAAAGGTTTGAAAGGCATGTCACCAAAAAGATACACGGATGCTGAATAAACATAAAACATATTCAACAGTATTAGTCATTAGGGAAATGCTAATTAAAATCACAATGTGATAATACATAATTGCTAGAATGACTGAGGTTAAAAAGACTGACAATACCAAATGCCAGTGAGAATGTGGATCTATAGGAACTCTTAAACATTGTTGGTAGGAATATAAAATGGGTGTACCACTTTGGGAAATATTTTGACAGTTTAAGTTATTTATAAACCTACCAATTCCAAGAAATATAAAAACATATGTCTACCCAATGTCGTGTACCTCAATTTTCAAAGAACTTTATTTGTAATAGTCAAAAACAGGAAATAGCCCAAATGTTTATCAATTTCTTAGTGGATAAGCAAATTGTGGCAGATCCATACAATGAATAATATCCATTATTTACTCAATAAAAATGGATTAAAGAAATAAAGGAATGAACTATTGATCTACACAATATACAAATGAATTTCAAAGCATTATGCTAAGTAAAGAAATCCAGCTACAAAAGACTACATATTATATAATTCCATTTATATGAAACACTAGGACAGATAAAACTTTAGTGACAAAAAGCAGATTAATTTCTGCAGGGGCAAGCAAATGGGAGGAGGGGATTGACTACAATAGGGCATGAAAGAAATTTTGGGGGTGATGGGAATATGATTTACGACATTTGTGGTGATGTTTATACAACCACAGACACTTGTCAAAACTCATAAAACTCTATGATTAAAATTGATGAATTTTATTGCACTGCAGTAAATTGTAAATTATACTTCAATAAAGCTATCCTCCCCAATAAAAAATTCAAATGTCTTCAGATAAATAAAAGCTGAGCTAATTCCTCTTCTGTAGAACTGCACTGTAAGAAATGTTAAGGGAAGTTTTTCAGGCAAAATAAAAATGATTAACAAAGGGACACCCAGATCTACACAGAAGAATGAAAAAAAATGGAAAAGTAGTTTATGTTTACTTATCATAAATAGAAATGGTAAATGTATGGATAAAAATAAAATATTTTTCCATTTTTTTTACTTCTTTCAAAGATCCTAGTTTGTTTTAAAGCAAAGGTAATAGCTATTCACTTGAGGATTATAACACATGAAGAAGTAAAATGTATGACAACAATAGCAATGGATGGAATAGAAAAATGAAAGTATACTCTGACAAGGTTCTTATATTTTTTAATTGTGCTACAATATTATTTAAAGGTAGACTGTGATGAGTCAAAGATAAAGTTTTTAAGTTTTATAGCTGCCACTAGCTCCAACAGTGGAGATGAAATGGAAAACTAAAAAATTCTCAGCACAAAATGAAGCTGAAATAGACAAAAAAAGAGCAAAGCAGAGATAGGGCAAATAGAAAACAAACTACACAATGACATACTTACATCTAACCTTATTTATAACCAAATCAAATACAAATTATCTAAAGAATATTGTGCTTTCTATATAAATTTTCTTGAAATAAATTTGTTTGTAAGTACATGGACTTCCACCATTCAAGCTCCTATTGTTCAAGAGTCAACTGTATGTGCTTTGTACAATACACTCTGTAAGAAAAGGTAAAGAGTAGTTAAAATCTAAAGGATGAATAAAAAGATATCATATGCACAATAATTTTAAAAGACCTAAGTGGTTATATTAATATCAAGCAAAGTACTTCAGTATAAATAATGTTATGAAAAACATTTCAGAATGAATAAGAAAAATTCAGCAAGCATAGATAGTAATCCTAAAATACATGCATCTTATAAGAGACATTCGAAATTCATGAAGCAAATACGGAGTTGAAAAAATACATAAACATGCAATTCTGAGATTTCAACACATCTCTCAATTTTTAGAAATATTAAGAATATTGAACACGAGCAACCCTATTAACCAAATTCGTATTTTAGAACATTAGACCCAATAACAAAATATACATTTTATTAACTGGACATAGATTGTTTACTAAGAGAGGCCATAGTGGGAATGAATTTAAATACATTAAAAACAGAGAGTGTTACCTGACCACAATGGAATAAAATTTGAAAACAATAAGATAAAGATATTTGGAAAATCTCCAAATATTTGAAAATTAAACAAAATATTTCTAAAGAAGAGTCAAGAAGAAATTGCAAGGCATGTTAGAACATATTTTGAACTGAATAAATACAAAACCCTGCCCAACCAAAATGTGTGTGATATAGTTAAAACAGTCTTTACAGGGAAATACATAGTTTTAAAAACTTCTGGTACAAAATAAGAAAAATCTAAAATCAATGTTTTTGAATTCCTAATGGCTGATTAGTTCTTACTGGACCAATTATTGAACAGATATCAACTATAAACTATATGGAAAAAAATCTAAAAAAGCAAACAACAACAACAAAACCGCACAACTGTTTGATGGTACTGGAGACTGACAAAAAGCAGGCAGATGTTACGGGTGAGTCAACACTTACTAGCAAGAAACAATACTGGGTAAGCTTCCTGGTTTCACTACCATTAGCCTGAGAGCAGACACTGGTGTAGCTAAATTATGGAAATGATAAATCTTCCGTATTGGATTGATGAGGCAGAGAGCAGAGGGCAAAGATGGGACAACCACACAGAAGGAAGGTAGGGTGAGTGGGGAAGATTGCCAAAAGGAGAGACAAGGAAGAAACACTATATTATACCTAAATAACTGTCTGAACTGTAACCAAAATACATGGATAAGAGTATAGAGAAATAAAACAGAATCCAGAATCTCTACAATGTATAGGATATAAATCCAAAGTACTCAAGTTTCAAAGAAACATAAAAATGCCACAGTGAAGAGAAAAGCAATCAGTGGAGACAAAACTAAAGATGTCCAAGATATTGTTAGAATTAGTGCAAAGATTTTAAAGCAGTTGTAATCATCTTCAAGGATCTATAGAAATATGTTGATAATGAATAAAAGATAGTGTCAGCAAAGGAATAGAAACTATAAAAGAACAAATAAAAGTTTGGAAATGAAAAATACAATATCCAAAAAGTTTAACAAATGTGATTAACAACATATAGGAGATGACTAAAGTTATGGTGTATGAAATTAAAAATATCAATAGAAATAACCTATACTGGGTAACAGAGACAATAAAACGGAGAAAATGAACAGAGACTCAGGGACTTGTTCAACAATATAAAATGATCTGATGTAAGTGTAATTGAAGTCCCTGAAGAGAAAAACATAACGGGGCAAAATGAATATATGAATAAATTTGGTTTAAAATTTCTTTAATTTGGCGAAAAGCATAAATTTATAGATTTAAAAAGCTCACCTCACTGAAATGCAAGCTTGATAAATACAAAGAAAACCACACTTAATCACATATAGCCAAACTGCTGAAAACCAGTAATAAATAGAAAGCCTTACAAGCAGCCAGAAAAAAACAACACATTATGTGCAGAAGAACAAAATTCGCTTGAGTTCAGTCAAGGTAACTGATATATCTCCACTATGTAACACAGAGCTTAAGACACCTTAGGTACTTAGTAAATATTTACTGACTACATAAGTGATTTATTATGTTCAAATAAAGCAAAACTTATTTGTTGAATCAGCATAAATAGTGTAAACGGCACTAGACTTGGGGTAAAAGAGTTTCATTTAAAGTTCACATCTACCATCAATTAGCTGAGTGATTCTGAATAAGAGTTTTTTTCTCTGTAAGCTTCATTTCCTCATATTTAAAATTGAATAATTATTCTACAAGGTTATTGTGAAGATTACATAAGACAGTCCATGTGAAAATGCCTGGGTTTTGACATACAGTACATAATATTCTTATATTTAGTTAAATATAAATATTTCTTAATCATATTTCATGTTGTTTTTCCTCCTAAAGTATACTGCTTAATTCCTGCAAGAAAAGGACATATCTGATGTGCTGTTTTTGCATACAAACACTTTATGGACTATAAAGAATTGCGCAATGTAAGGCAAATAATTTGTTGGGATTTGCAAAATGACTTAAATCCTGTCCATATACTTTCTTGATCCTTAGCATGGTGATAGAAATTTTAGTTTAATTCTTCTAATTATTAAACTTTTACAATTGGCCACCTGCTAGACTTTCCTTAAATGGACCAACTTATAAAAAGAACCTTTTATATTACGATTTCTAATTTCTAATAAACAAATTGAAATATCTACCTCTAAATAGTACTATCATTTTTAACATTTGTACCCCAATAAAATTTGGTGGTCTAATAGTTTTAAGGTCATATTACAATGTTTAGCTCTATTCCCATTATGTATATTATCAGAATTTACTGAAAGCATAGCAAATACACACAAATGTATATTTTTTTGTCTAGTAAAATTAAACTTGGTAAAGGTAGATTGGTATCAATATTTTTGTTATATTTTAACATAGAAAACAAAAAAACATAAAGTCAAATGTATGGGAAAATGCTTCACTTTTTCTGTGAACTAACATTTCCAAAAGAGATTTCTTATTTGACAATGTTTCTGAAGCAAATTATAACCACCCACAAAAATGAGGAGGGGGTCAAAATGACAAAATATTACTAAATCATTAATGATACCATGTTTTTGCTTCCCCGGGGATTAAAAAAATACACTATACTTTAAGCTATGTTAGGTTGGGATTATTATCCTAATACTGTGAGGACAAATTTTCATTAAGTCACACATTTTTATGTGTGAAGTACAAACAGTGAATTATCTTTATAAAATGGAAGAAAATTGCAACTACTTTTCAAATGTAACCTTGACGTTTTGAAAAGTGCAGTAATGGATCTGTCCCCATGGAGACAAATATTTTACCCCTTATTTCTGCCACCAAAATTCAACACATTATATACCCAGATCTGATCCATGCTTTATAGTCTGTCTTGGGGGTTTATATGATTACAAAGATGTGCCCAAGTTAATAGTAAAGATTTGCAATGAATGTTTCCGTTTTTTTCGTTTTCTCCACCCTTCCAATTGATACTACATGTTATCTTTTTTTTTCCAACCTCAGGTTTTTCAAGATAAAATCTGTTTTTATTCAATAAGATAGAAGATTCAGTATAAAGGAAAAGTGTGTGAGAATTCAAAAGCAACCACAGCCCTGGGACTCAGAAACGTATCCCAGTCCCTTCTCTGCCAGCAGAACACATTTTTGGAAATAAAGATCTCTTATAAATATCCAGAATTTGTCTGCATTTTATCTCTGAAAAACAGAAAATGGAAGAAATGTTTAGATACGTAAAAATGTGCATTTGTCACTGATACGTGCCATTATGTTCCCTTTTTCTCCTATTTACAACATTAACTGAGATAATATAAGCAAATGCGCTTTATCCAGTGCCTAAAACAAATTAGTGTTCAATATGTGTTCATTTGTTTTTTTTATGAGTTCATTTTTTTCATTAGTTTATTCATTTTTCCTCTTTACACTTTGAAAAGATATTAACATACAAATTCTAATTAACATAGTTAAAAAGTAGACCTCATATTTATCATTCATAGCACTTTCTAAATCTCTAGGACAAATCTCAACCAATCTTATCACTGGTCTAGTTTTATCGGTAATTTTGTACATGTGATTCATGAATTTTTTTCTAAAATCTGTATGTGCATGTTGTGTGTATGTGTGTGTGTGTTTGTGTGTGTGTTGAGGGATAAGAAAACTTAGATTTTTTTCATCACCATGACAATGTACTTGACTTAAGTGTATTCTCTTCCTATATTTTAATGTCATCTGTCTTAGGACCTGGCCTTTTGGGGCACTGTAGAACTCTCTAAGATTTCAGTGCAAACGCTGAGTAATTTCACTTCAACACTTCACAGCAAGACCACCCAGTCAACCTAATTTACTTCAACGGCTTATTCATTTCAGGATTTTGCTTTTTCTTAATCACTTTGTATTTTTGCTCTCCACATGGAATTTTGCTTTTATGCAGTTTCATTTCCATAGTTAGCATATCAGACACCATGATCACAGTTCACTTTACAAAGGAAAAACTTCATGACAAATTATTTCAAGCATTATTGTTTTTAACCTAATTTATTTTTTCTTATTGAAGTTTGTGGTACAATAAGACATGTATTTGGTCTTTGTCCCCAGTTTCAGACACTAAGGCCCCAAAACTCTCAAAATCTCCTGAGTTGTAGGGGTGTCTTTTGTTATTCATAATGAGGCCTTTGGATTGCACCAGAGGTTTCCCTAATGAGATGACTGACTTAGGGTGGGGCCCCTAGGTAGCCTCAGGTTGGATCTGCTCACCAGAAAGACCAACTGATCAGAAGGTTGGAACTTTCATCCCCAACCACGACCTCCCAGAAAGCTTCAGGAGGTCCAGGCTTATAATTGACATCTGATGTAGGAGGCCAGTCTTGTGAGCTCTTGACACTAACTCAAGGAAGAGAATATCAGAATTGAATTGAATTGTAGGACATCCAGCAGGTGTTAGAGAATTAATTGGCTTGGGAAAAAAAATCCCACACATTTTGGTGACCCAAGGTGAAGTATTGAGAGTGGTGTGAGTATACACAGAAAAACTTTTTTCTCATAAAATTATTAGCGACTGCTAAACATCATTCATGGGAAGCCATTGTTTTGCACTGAGTTCTTATACTAGGCCCTAACAGACCAGGCCATACCAAAATGGAGTCACTCATAGTAAATGCCACATAATAAAACTGAAATGTAAGGAAGCAGGTAGATTCCCAAACTGACCAATTTTTCTTGAAAACAGGAGATTCACAGGAAAGGCTCAGGGAGACCTCAGTCTACCTGAGTCAGTATAATAAAGAAGTCCCCTCTGCTTTGACCCTTACAAGTATCCTAAAGTAACCTGATATTAACCAACCAGTTTTTTTCCCCATGTTCAGCTTCCTTGTTTCCACCTTACAAAAACCACTGTCTTTCCATTTCCCAGTGGGGGCTTTCATTCTATTTGGTGGAATGGAAGCTGTCCCAATTCACAATTCACAGATAAAAGCCAATTAGATCTTTAACTAAATTTGTTGTAATTTGTCTTTTGACACGTCTAAAATTATATAACACGTTTGTCTGTTTGCTTACTTGCTGTCTCTCTTCTACACCACAATATAAGGTTTAGGAAGCCAGGAACTGTGTCTCTTTGCTGCTCTCTTCCCAGCATCCAAACAGGGCATAGCACATAGTAGATGCACATAAATATTTGTAGAATAAATGAGCAAATAAATGAATGAATAATTAATGCCTTTCTGTACTTTCTTAATCTTATGGAGGCTAACCAATTTATAGTATCTGGAAGGAGAACACATATATACATATAAAATACATATACGCAAATGCATTCATATACATTTTTGTGTGTATTTCATTAAAGACTATAAATCTTTGGTTTCTTGTTTAGAATAACTCAGAAAGCACAGAAATTATTTGTAGCTCAGCAAAATTATATAAAGCCACTAGTAGAACAAAGGTATTTGAGTAAAATTTTCTAAGTCATATAGGACAAATGAACTAATACACTGAATTTCCATCAAGTTTTCTGGTACTTTAACCAGGGAAATTACATTACTATACTACATATATATTTAGTACAGATATTTATACACATTCCCTTCAAAATATGGAATAAGACAGAGACACTACTATTACAAATAATTATTAACCTTGTATGAGACGTCTTGGTTAGTGTCATAAGAAAATACTCATAAAAACAAGGGGGTGGTCTATGTATTATTGTGACTGCTCAAAATGCTACTAGATGTTCAAGTAAGAAGTGGCTCTTCTCCCTGTCAAAAGTAAACTTGGCACCTGATATCATCCCTTCAGGTCTAGTTTATGACAATGAAAATGATAATGACGACAGTGATTGTTATTATCTTTTATAGATGAATCATCATCATCATCATGTTTTATAGACTAATCTTATATCAAAGAAGCTCGAAAACCAAACATTTTTGGAACTTCACGTGGTGGTATAATCATCTCCTGACCAGATCTTATTTGTCATTAACACCTGAAATAAAATCTACATTCATGTGGGCTTTTCCAGAACCCAGAAGAGACATTATGTGCCATGTGATATAAGATCCTACTAATTCAAATTCTGAATTCTATGCTACATATGGCCCTGAGAATTTCATATATGTGACCTATTAAAGCAAACACTTATTGATAATATATTTTATTTTATATAATCCTCACAATAGTGCTATGAGATAGATATTATTATTATTCCTACTTTTTGTCCTTACCTACAGACTTTACTCAAATTTTGTTAATTTTTCCATTGATGTCCTTCGTAGCAAACAATTTTTTTTCTTTGTGTGGGATTCAATCCTAGGTCACAAGTTGCATTTATTTCTCATGTCTCTTTAGTCTCTTTTAATCTAGAACAATTCCTATTCCTCAGTTTTTCTTGTCTTTCATGACATTTTTGAAGACTGTGTATATTATTTTGCAAAATGGCCCTCGTGGTTTCCTCATGCTTCTGCTCATGCATCTCTAGCAGGGGTACCACAGAAATGACGTCATGTCCTTTTTAGTGCATCATATCGTGGTGTCTATTTATCGCACTGCTGGTGATATCAACTATAATCACTGGGACAAAGTAGTATATACCAAGTTTCTCCACTATCATCATTAATAGTGATATCTTGTGTGTGCATGTGTAGGGGGGTGTCTGTGTAAATATACCATTTCTCGTTGTGTTTTCAACAATTAGCTTTAGTATCCATAGATGATTCTTTCTGAAGCAATTATCACTCGCATGGTTGTCAAGTGGTGATTTTCTAATTCCATCATTTATCCTACATTTATAAGTTGGAATTCTACCATAAAAACAAAAAAGAAAGCATTCTATTCTCTTGCTGTGGCTTCTATTAAAAGTCTTTTAAACATCTCACTCCGGCTGGGCGCAGTGGCTCACGCCTGTAATCCTAGCACTCTGGGAGGCCGAGGTGGGTGGATCGCTCAAGGTCAGGAGTTTGAGACCAGCCTGAGCAAGAGCGAGACCCTGTCTCTACTAAAAAATAGAAAGAAATGATCTGGACAACTAAAAATATATATATAGAGAGAGAAAAAAAAATTAGCCGGGCATGGTGGCGCATGCCTGTAGTCCCAGCTACTCGGGAGGCTGAGGCAGAAGGATTGCTTGAGCCCAGAATTTTGAGGTTGCTGTGAGCTAGGCTGACGCCACAGCACTCATTCTAGCCCAGGCAACAAAGTGAGACTCTGTCTCAAAAAAACCAAAACGAAACAAACAAACAAAAAAATCTCACTCCTTCTGCTGTATGCATGTACATATTTTATGCCCTCCAAGAACCTGATGAATTTCTGATGTATTATGTCCTTTTTCAAAGCCCTTGTAGACTTTCCTGGCTGATTGCTTAGTTGAGTGCTCAGTAATCCCACCTGGGAGAGGCCTGTTTGGTCCCAGAGGACTATGGGAGCTCAGGAAAAAACTTTGGAACCAGCAAAATATGTCTCCAAGTTGCTTCAGTCTCTTTCTCTCTGATTGACCTTAAGCAAATTATCAAACTTCTCAGGGTCTCACTTTTATTCCTGTCTGTTTGAAGGCAGGAACCAAGTCTTTATTCCACTTGTAGGTGCACAAGTAAACCTGCAGTTAGTATCTGTTCAACTGAACTCCACCAGTCCTCCCTTATCCTTGTGGGATATGTTCCAAGACACCCAGTGGATCCCTGAATCCATGAATAGAAACTACCCCAATTGCCATCAATCAGAATAGTTTTCTGTTCATGTATTCCACCTAGAAATTTAATGCCTTTCCATCTTAACCAAGCCTTCATCATACACTGTGATTGCAACTTTTGCAGTTTGAGATACAACAGCAAAACTAGCATGAAATTATTTTTCCTTCTCCACAATTTCACTGATAGAAGACTCACTCTTATTGTAGATCTTAGCAACCTCAATATGTGATTGTTTTTTTCTTACTAAGTTGAGAAAGTAAACCTTTTCACATAAAGGAAGCACTTTACAGCTTCTCTTTGGCATATCTGAATTGTCAGCTTACCATTCTTGTGCTTTGGGGCCATTATTAAGTAAAATAAGAGTGACTTTGTTAACAAACCCACAAGTCGGGTCTGGCCAGGTCCAATTGCTTGCTGCATGTTTCTCGATGTACAGAAAGCCAACTATTGAGACAATGAGGATTGGCAAGGAAGAAAGGTAATTTGTTACAGATGATGTCACCTGGGAGACGGGAGAAATGCCTCAAATCCATCTCCCCAACCAATTGAGGTTAGGACTTTCTACAAGGGGTTCAAGAAGGTGGCTACACATATTGGGACAGGTTGTGTTGAAAGCAACATGTGCGGGAGATCTTACGCAGAAGTCACAGGGTAGTATGAATGGTGAGTGTTGGTTGTTATCCTGCAAAGAGTCTGCTGTTTCTGGGAGACAACTCAAAAGGAAAAAGCGTTAGTTAAACAGAAAGATTATAATGTTCTGGTCATTGAGTGCTACAGCCCTAGGAATCCAAAGCATAAAAAAGATATAGAGAAAGTGTATGTGGGGGATTGTCATTTTGTGTTTGTTCATGGAGCCGGTTACAGCTTGAACACCACCACTGTGATGCCACAACAGACAGTCGATCAGGTAACTGAGTTGGCTACCAAGTGGTAACAGGTAGGGATCGTAGACATCCAGACAAAGGAAAGATTCATTTCCTGGGAGGAACAAAGTGGGTTGGTGCAAGATTTCATCACACTACTCAGAACGACATGCAATTTACAACCTATGAATTGTTTATTTCTGGAATTTTCTATTTACTATTTTTGGACCATGGTTAACGGTGGGTAACTAAAACCATAGAAATCAAAACCTTGGAAAAGGGGGACCCGGGCAAATCTCCTTGGTACCACAACTAGTACATTTTCTTTTTTAAATTTATTTAGAGAATCATTGTTTTTAAATCTTTTTAAAAGTTCTTTTAAATTCCTTTAGAGGCCATTTCATTTTTGGTTTCCACCTGTCTTTCTATACTTCAAGATTTCCTCTATTTGCATAGGTATGTTTCTACTTCAAATCCTGGGCAGCTCTATTTAAATGTTTTTATTATTCTAAGGAACAAATGAGAGAAGTGAGTGGCAGGTTAGATAAACCAACTCTAAGGTTACATAGCCTGTGGGTGTTTAAACTAGGCAGGCTGGCTCCAAAGCCTGTGTCCGTAGCCAATACTGCCTCACCATTCTACTGCCTCTCACAGTTCTTTCATTGTGAAAACAAACAACAAAAACCTTTTCTATTGACCATACTCAATCTAAGATAACTGCAGCTTCATCCCTTTTATTAAACTGAAAAAACCCTCTATGTTCTCATTTAAAATTTGGAATCTATACCATCTCAATAAAAGGCGAAAGCTCTTTTTTATCCCTCATTCTTACATATTCCAACCCATTTGCTCTATTTGTGAGAATGAATATCATTTTCTAATTGAATTTCTTTCTTCTCTGATACCTCTGAGCTGGTTTCGTCCTCTTTCTACCACTCTGTGAGTGTGGCTTTTGTTCATTGTTGCTGTTGTTTTTGTGCTATGCTTCACAAAATGTAAATATTTAATAAACCTAAATGCTCATATTTCTTTAATTTTCTCTTTACACTATTTCTCCGTAAAGCTTAAGTATCCATTTCTGGCTTAGAGACAAAGGAACCACATCTTGTCAGTCTCTAGATGGCTGTTTCCTCATCAACTGGTGAACTCTGTGACTTGTTTTTACCTGTGTCTGAGAGCCAGGGCGAAAGAGACCTTAGAGTAATCCATGGCATCTGGAAATGGATAAGTTCCTATTCTTAATGATAATAATGCAAATTTTACCAACTCTTAACCTGCCTAAAATACAGTGTCTTTAGCTCATTGAAAAGATTCTGGCACTACTCCAGGTGATTTGAGGAGTCAGGAAATCACAAGGAATCACAAACAGATCTGATTCAAAGAGTGTTCCTATTGTAAGCTTGGCTCACTGAATCATAAGCTCTTGGCAGGCAGGGGCTGTTTATTATTTCATTCTGTGCCTTTATTTATTCATTTCAGTAAGTAAATAGTATTCTGGATATTACAAATGGTAATGAAATTTCTGTTTTTCAGAAGCAAATACATTAGTCTAAGACAGAAGATGTAGGTGAAGCTGAGAAGAGGGTGCTTTTTAAGGACATCATCACTGAGTCCTTGTCAAGAGGAAAGTTACAGAAAAGTTTATCATGAAATGTTTACATTCTAATTTTAGCTCTCAGTCAATCCAACAAGTGAATGTGGAATAAAGCACTTCTTTTATGGCCAACTTTATTTACATTTTTCATACTATTGTTTTCAGAAATGAGAAATTCCAGCATGTGCTATGAGATTGCACATGTGATAAATTTTATTAAAATATATGCATATATTATATATAAGTATATATGTTACATATGACATATATGAAATATAAATATATATAATTTTAGAATAGCTAAAATGTGTAAGAAAAGTATGTAATATACACATATAGATATTATATATACATACATATGAACCGGTTTCAGTAAAAGCATCTATATATATGTGTGAATATATATAAGAAGAACAAATTCTTAGAAGGAAAGGAGATTTGTTATAAATAAAACTGTTACCCAGTTCAATGAAAGAATCTTCAAAGTAATAAAAATCAGAAAATGGAACAATCTATATGGCCAGATAAATAAGAGTCCCACCAAAGGTAGGAAGGCTATTAGTAAATAACTATGTCATGAATAAAAATGAAACTTCAGTACAGAAGTGCAGCTTAATTCAAATCTTGAAAGCAAAGGGCATTATAAAATTCCATTAGCATGTGGAAACAATTGTACTTCTGCATCCCTTTTAATCTGAATATGCACTCTACTGATTATTTATTGTTTTTATTTTTGGCAAAAGGGAGGTTTTTAGAGTTTAAGTTCAGATATGGGGAGTTTTAGTATTAGCTTTTCCTATACGGTTAAGCAAAAAGACATACATATTAATAATCTAGCAAGGCCTATTATATCTTTTTGAACAAATTGCTTTTCACATGCAAAAGTTTTGAGTAGGTACTACTTTGTCTTACATTTCTTTCTCTTTAAATTTTGTGAATAGGTAATATATTTACATGGTTCAAAATTCACAGGGATATGAGGAGGTAAACACAAGGCAGCAAGTTCATAACTTTTCTTGAACCCACTGGAGTGCTGAGGTTATGGTGCAGCCATCTGGTCCAAAGACCTGTTAAATTAAGTTTAACCTAAAACTGCCTCTTTACGTATTTTAAATTCAGTCTGCAAGTTTTTCCATACCTAGTGAACTAAAACCTAACTAAATATATAAATACGCCATAAACTGTTTTTGCACCAATCATTGAGTTTCAGCCAATCGCAGGTGGCCAACTGTTCAAACCATGTTCACTTAAGACAAATGCCAAACTATAACCAGTCCAGCTATTTTTGTACCTCACTTCCATTTTCTGTAGGTCACTTTCCTTTTTCTATCCATAAATCTTCTTAGACCACAGAACACCAGAGTCTTTCTAAATTTATTCTAGTTCAGAGGCTGCTCAATTCACAAATTGTTCTTTGCTCAGTTAACCTCCATTAAATTTAATTTGTCTAACATTTTCCCTTTAACAGACCTAAGAAAAGTCTAGAACCTTCAGGGAAACACAAGATAGGAGTAGTGGCTTACCAGGGCAGCATGCAGCTGGACAGCAAGAAGAAGGGCTCAGCTGGGGTTATTGACAAGTTCATGGAGGGTGAATGGGTACCTACAAGAGAAAATGAAGTTCCTAGAGACCACAAATATTGAGGGAGTCTGCCAACTGAGGGTGCACAGAAAATTGTGGTAGATTCCTGAGAATTTTCTTTGTGGTGCAGAACTAAGGGAAAGAAACAGGAGCTGGTATGGGAGGGTCACAAATCTTAACTGAGACATTTCTTCCCAATCTTTCCTACTAAGCTAAGACCTTAACCTGTAAGGGGAAGGTCAACATACCCACGGCTCTTAGGGCTTTAGCCCACTGCAGCCAGAGGAAGAAAATGGGAGTAAAGAAACTTCACACTCTAGAGGGAGACAGCATAAGTATGTACTGGACTCAGAATTACTGAGTAAGCTACACCACTGAGAACCAGCAAAATAATGCCTAAGACATAGACGTAATCAGAACAGTAGAGAAGAACTCAGCCCTCCCCTACTACACACACACACACACACACACATTCTCTCTTTCTCTCTCTTCCCTCCCCCAGGATAAGAAGAACCAAATAACAAGTAATTTGCAAAGTACAAATCCACAAACTCTCCCTGACACCCAGCAAAGAGGGAAGATCAAAACACAAGGAAGGTGCAGACATTGAAATAAAAAGCCTTCTGAGATCCGCTACCCTAAACAAAAGGTATCACCAGAAGAATTTGAAACCATGGTCTCCTGAGGTTAATCATAACAGCAATGAACCTGAAAACCAGAATTTACCAGATTAGATTTCCCTAATCCCCACACACTAAAGTCCCAGTGGGAAGAAAGTCGTGCCCATTCCATTTCCAGGCATACAAACTATTTACTTTAACCTTTTATGTCCTGCATAAGATGTTTACCTTTCAAGAAAAAATTAGGAACCATACAAAAAAGTCAAGAAACAATAACACAATACTAAGAAACAGCAATCATCAGAACTAAACTCGTGACACATATTGAAACTATCTGAGAGAGAGTTTAAAACGACTATGCTTAATGTATTAAAGACTCTAAAGGAAAAAAGTAAACAACATCCAGGACAGGTGGTTAAATTTAGCACAGATATGGAAACTATAGGGAAAATTCAAATAGAAACACTAAAAATGCAAAACACAGTGACAGAGATGAAGGATTATGTCAATGAGCTTAATGGCAAACTAGGCACAGCCATGGAAAAAATTGGCATACTTGAAGATAGGTGTGTAGAAATCACCCAATACGGAATGCGGCACTCACTGAGGAACCTGCAGAAGAATAACATGAACTCACTGAAGTGAGTGGAGAAGAAAAAGTTAACCTAAGTAACTCTGGAAAACAGTGTTTGACTGGATAATGTCGACCTAAGGCAAAAAGAACTATAGAGAAACACTGCAGTCTAGTTGGTAAACTTGTTTCAAACATGTATGGGAAAGATATTCTCAAACTATTCTGTAAGTATGCTAGACTTGAGCAAATAAATAAATTGCAGACAATGAGGGATTTCTCACTGTTGAATGAAGAAGGGGGCAGCTAAAACAAAACAGGGGCCAAATTTGAAAGGAGCTCTGAATGACCAAGACTAAAACAATTCGAGCAAGGAAATACATGATAGTATTGGATTGTAGCCTGTTAGGGTGGAAAGTCTAGTAGGTGTTCACGGTATGGGTGGGGAAAAGTTTCTCATGCAGAGATTAGGATATATAAAAGCTAAAAAAAAGTTTATTTTATCTTCCTAGAGGAGAGAGAATGTGAGAGAGAGTGAAAGAGAGAGGGGGAAGGAGGAGGGAAAGAGAGCAGGTAGACGGCATGGCATCCCAAAGAAAGAGAAGGGGGTGCCAGCACTGAGGCCAAGTGGCTTGCTGATTTTAAGGGGGACAGAAAGAAAAAAAAATGGTGATGGTTGTCAGTTGATAATAAAAGTGGCATGCAGGACGTCAAAATCCAAGAGTTGGTTTCCCTGCCTTTCCTTGGAGACGGGATTATCGCAAAAGATGTGACTCTGCCCTCCAGATATGGTTGGGGTTGTAGCTTGTTCTGCTGTTTACTTAGGAGCTCTGTAAAAGCAGATTTTCAAAATACAATTTTAAAGAGAGAGATTTACATCTCTCTTTTCCATCCATTCAGCTCTTTTCAGAAGTTGTGCAACATAGTATTCCCACAGGGTGCCTGTTAGCAGAACTCATAGGATTGATTTTTAACTGTTACTAGGAAATTTTCCTGTTATTTCAGCGAGGCCCCCCCTCTTCATAGCCCAAAGAATAAAATTAATATCCATGAGTCTGAAGACCTCAGGTTTCAGCTTCAACATGTGAAATGGTTGGAAGCCATAATTCTAGACAAAAGTTAGACAAACTGACAATCAGTGACTTCTTTTGGACCCATCAGAGAATTGAGGTCTCAGGACAAACTACATTCCCCAAATCTGGAGAGTTGAGCACATCCAGAGAGATAAATTACCTGAGAGTTGCTCACCTGGAGCAGAAACAGCCAGTCAAGGATCATTTAACTAGCAAGGATTAAGAATCGCTGAAGGTGGTACGTGGACTAGGCAGGGTGAGAAGCTCCTAAGGGCAGCTGTCTGAAGAGATCCCTACATCTTCACAGGTGTTTTCGACCTTGAGAAACACCACTAAGGTTTTATTGGAGAACCTGAGAAAGCTTTCAAGTGGCCCTGATGGGGGAGAGGAAGAGTAGCCATCAGGAAACACTTCCAGACCTTTCTCTCTAACAAAGACCTAATCTCCAGGATGAAGGACATCACCAGAGAGCAATTCTGAAACTTCAGCCAATTTGGGGGAAAGGAAATCCACCCCACCTCAGCCTGCTTCTGCCTTCTCTTCTCACCTAAGGGGAAAAAAGTCACAATCGACGGGAAAGAGGGTGTAAAGGAAATACATTGTTGTAATACACCCCTTATCTACAGTTTCGCTTTCTATGGTTTCAGTTACCTGCAATCAACTGCGGTCCAAAAATATTAATGGGAAATTCCAGGAAAAAACAATTCATAAGTTTTCAATTGCACATTGTTCTGAGTAGTATAATGACATCTCGTGCTGCCGCATCCATCCTACTAGGGAGGTGAATCACTTCTTTGTCCAGCATGTCCACATTGCATAGGCTACACGTCCATTAGTCACTTAATAGCCATCTCAGTTACCAGATCAACCGTCATGGTATTGCAGTTGTGAACTAGAATGAAATCCCAAGCCCCCCTGCCTACCGAATGGACCCCCTCTTGGCCAAGGGGATCCCAGGGAAACCTTAAAAGCGAATTCCTGGCCATGCAGGGAAGGGAGGTCAGACACGTTTCAATATATCCTGCCCCTTTTGGAGTTTGTATGTAACTAATCGGCATTAATGTGAAAACTGAGAACATAAGACTGACAAAACAGACACTGTGCCCGAAAGATACTGAATTATTAACAGGACCTAAAGCCATGCAGAACAAAGTTTAAATCACCTGCAGTCCATCAATTTGCTTCATAGACCACTGTATTATACCTTGTTTTTGATTAACAGGCTTCCTTAACTTAAATCATTACGAGCCTTTAGACAAAGCCTTATTGCTTTAACCAATTGCAAATCAAAGAATCTTTAAAGACACCTATAACCTGTATTCCCTCCCCTCTTTGAGATGTCCCACCTTTTCAGGCCAAAGCAATGTACACCTTCCATGTATTATTGATTTATTAATGTGCCTGTAATTCTTGTCTCCCTAAAATGTATAAAACCAAACTGTAACGTGACTGCCTTGGGACCACTTGCTCAAGACTTCTTGGGCTTGGCTCTCTGGCTCCACATGTGTTTGGCTCAAAATAAACCTCTTTAAATTATTTTTCAAAGTTTGGATATTTTTTTCATTAATACAATGTTTATGTTCAAGTAATTTATCTTATTTCATAATGGCCCCAAAGCACAAGAGTAGCAATGATGACCTACTGTTACAATTTTCTATATTATTAGTTATTGTTATTAACCTCTTACTGTGCCTAACTGATAAACTTTATCATAAATATGTACATATAGGAAAAACATAGTATATATACAGAGTATATATAGGATTCAGTACTATCCATGGTTTCAGAAATCCATGGAGGTCTTGGAATGTATCCCCCGTGGATAAGAGGGGACCACTGTACTGGAAACACTGACACTGAGGAAAGGACTAGGAAACAGGAGGCGCAAAGGCTCTAACCTTGCAGAAGAAGCAGAAATACTTCACAGGGCACACCCATAAGACACAGCCCCATTAAAACACTGAGAGGTAATCAGAAGATTCCAGCATACTCCCTCTTCTCCTTAACCTATCACAGTGCTAACAAGCTTCCAGAAACAATAACAGTGGATTACAACTTAAAGAGCTGCAAGACAGAGGTTCTCTCTAAAGAGTAGTACAAAGAGAAACTAAAAGCCAAATGGGGAGAAAAAACAAGCTCACCACAGTAATTTGAAGCCTCCAGTGCCTATAGCTAAAATAAACATTAAATGCACTCCAGCTTCTAGGCAGATTAACATAAATCCTCATGCTAAAGGCCTATTTACTTCAGTAACTCTTACCTTATATTAATACAACATATCTGTTTACAACAAAATTTATAAGGCAGGACAAAAGGCAAGAATAAACTCCAACTGAAAAAACAAGCATCAGAATCAGACTCATATAAAAAAAGATGTTAGAATTATATCATAGGAAATTTAAAATAATTATAATTACAATGGTAAAGGCTTTCATGGAAAAAGTAGACAACATGCAAGACCAGATGAAATGTCAGCAGAGAGATGGAAACCATAAGAAAGAATAAAAAGGAAAGGCTAGAAATAAAAACATAGTGTTAGACAGGAAGACTTACTTTTGATAAGTTCATCAGTAGACTTGACATGGCTGAGGGGAGACTCAGTGAGTTTGAGCATAGGTAAACAGAAACTTTTCAAAATGAAATGCAAAGAGAAAAAAAAGAAAAATATAGAATAGAGCATCCAAGAACTGCAGAGCAACATCAAAAGTTGCCAAAATGCATGTAATTGGAATATCAGAAAGAGGAGAAAGAGAGAATGGCACAGAAGAAATATTTGCAGGAATAATGGCTGCAAAGTTTCCAAATTAAAGTCAGACACCAGACCACAGAATTAGGAAGCTTAGAGAACACCAGCATGATAAATACCCAAGACATCACACATAGACTCATTATATTCAAACTGCAAAAATCCAAAGATAAAGAAAAAATATTGTGGGAATTCAGGATTGGGGAACACTTTCCATACAGAGGAATAAGAATAAAAATTACAAGAGACTTCTCATCAAAAACCTCATGCAAACAAGAGAGTGGAATGAAATCTTTGAAATCCTAAAAGAAAAGACTACAAATGTGAATTCTATTGTATAGCCAGTTAAAATGTTCTTCAAAGATAAAGAAGAGGCTGGGTGTGGTGGCTCACCTAGCACTTTGGGAGGCTGAGGCAGGAGGATTGCTTGAGACCAGGAGTTTGAGACACGCCTGAGCAAGAGCAAGACTCCATCTCTACAAAATAGAAAAATTAGTCGGGCATGGTGGCACACACCTGTAGCCCCACATTCTTGACTTGGGAGGCTGAGGTGGGAGGATTGCTTGAGCTCAGGAGTTTGAGGTTGCAGGGAGCTATGACGATGCCAGTGCACTCAAGCCCAGGCAACACAGAGAGACCCTGTCTCAAAATAAAAATAAATAAATAAATAAATAAATAAAAGTAAAGTGAAGAAAAAATACTTTATCAGACGAAAACTGAAACAATTCCCAGCCAGCAGACCTGCTCTGCAAGACATATTCAAAGAAAGTCTTTAGGAAGAAGGAAAATGATGTATAGATCAGACACTTGAATCTACTTAAAGAAAAAGAGAGCATTGAAGAAGGAATACATGCAGGTAATTTTTTCTTATTTTTAATTGATCTGAAGGACAATTATCTTATTGGAGCAGTAATAAGTAATGCTTTGGATGTTAACAGAATATGGATAAGTAAAATAAATACCAGCAATGTCACAGGAGAAAGAAGAAAAGAATTGGAATACTAGACCATAAGGTACTCAAACTACACATAAAGCAGTATATTATTATTTGAAAATGTACTTGGATAACTTTTAAATGAATATTGTAAATAATAGAAAAACCAAAAAAATAAAAAAGAAGTATAAATGATGTGACCAGAGAGAAGTAAAATAGAGTCACATAAAACAACCGTTTGTCCACACTGTAATAAGCAATATATATAAATAAGGTTTGAGAAAAAACTCTTCTGAAAATTCCATCTCAGCTTCATTTCCATCAACTCTACTCTCTCCTCATTCTGTATATTTATTAGCTCCACATTTATCATTTTGGTGATTCTTTATGCAAATACAAAAATTTGGAATATATACTGTTATTTGTCTCCTTTATTACATGCCAGTAGCATATTAACTATACTATCTTGCACATTGATTTGTTCACTTAAAATATATCCTAGTAAAATTTTCATTAAGGTCTGCCTCATTCATTCTCACAATTGCATAGAATTCTACCATGTGGATATACCATAGTTTATTCAAACAGTCCTCTATATTTGCACTCTTAGCTACCTCTAATCCTTGCATAATACCAATAAATATTACACATACAGTATACATACATTATGAATAATGCATATATAGTATATATGCATTATATAATGTATATATAAAGTACATTACATAGGTATATATGTGCATATAATGAGCTGAGGTGCTTCTAACCCTTGCTTAATACAAATAAATATTATATATAATATACACAGTAAATATAATGTACAAAGTTATTATACATTTTATGTACAGAAATATATATTAAACTATTGTACATAACTTATACATATGTACATACACATATGTATGTATAATATTTCTGTAGGATAGATTTCCAGAATCAGGACTGCTGAGTCAAAGACAAAATACAGGTATAATTATGATAGATATTTCTACCTTCCCTTGTACCTCATTGTTCATTCCCACCAATAACATAATAGAGTTATCTATTTCCCCACAGCCTCAATTTGGAGCACTTAAAGTTTTCAAAGTGCTTTCATGATATGTGTTATTTTATTAATTTTATAATAGCACCATGATGTTACGATTATTCTTATAACGAAGGAAATTGAGTCCCAAAAATGTTATATCATCCTTAAATAAATAACTAATATCATTAAGAGATGAATCCATTTAGAGGTAGCCTCATCCCTGTGGAATGAAGGGAACCAGGCCAGTGCTCCTTGTAAACTAGGAAGATACATATGTCAGGTTGCTTAATAAATGCAATAAATACAAACTGTATTTATTAAGCTGGTATCACATCATCATTCTAACTTATTTTCTTTTTTGTTGTTTTTATTTCTGTTACTAATTTTTAATTTTCGTGTTGATTTAGTTAATCCAGGCTGAATGTATATTTATCATCAAATAATCTAGAATTCACAATTTAAAAAGAGTTAAAATTAAATTCCAACATTAGAAGTATTGACAGTAGCTACCCTACCCTTGGTAGAGTAATAATTGGCAGAGTGAGTTAGGGGAGCTTCTGAGATGCTGGAAGCATTCTCTTCTGTGAGCTGGGTATTGGTTTGGGGTTATATTTATACACTGTGCATTCGTTCTATGTGTATGCCATACTTCAATAAAATGTTTACCAAAAAAATTTCATGGCGTAAGCCCCCACCAGATGCTTTAACTGAACACAGGTTTAGTCTGTGTTCTTCCATCTAGTAATAAATGGAAGGGCATTTTCATTCCTTCTTCTCTATAAGTAAACCTTGGGACATATTTTGCTCTACATATCCGGGGTGCAAGAACTATGTTTTTTAAAAAATTTTATGTTAAGTAATGAAATTCAGTCTCAGTTGGCACTAGGATGCTACAAAAATGTGGGATACCAATTTGATGCAGGAAAGTGTATTGGTCCATGGGCTTCTGTGAGGGCTGGGCCTAGAAGAAAGGATGGATGGATGGAAAGAATGTGAGCAAGGTGAATGAAGGGACAGGCAAAAACGCCTGCCCGAAGCTGCTTGTTTGCTGTGTGCAAAGGTCAGCTGAAAACAGCTGACCTGTATGGATGTTGTTAAAGAAATTAGCACATGGCCCTGACCTTTTGCACACGTCCTTGGAAATAAATATGGTAAGGAACTTAGCTGAGAAGGCCATTTTCTCCTTTAGACTTTTGTTTACCCCTGCTTCTCTCTAAACCCTATACGTTTCGAGTAATTATTCCCTTACGGAGCACTGGAGCGAAAAGCTGCCGCTACAGTCTTCCACCATCTTGGTATCTATAGACATACTCATGGTTCTACCTTGCATAGCTGTTTGAAAGCAGGCTCTGAAGATGAACTCTGAAGAAAGAACTCTTTACCCAGACTGAGAGCCTCTGTTCCAAACTCTCTAAGTGCACCAGGTAGCCAATCTCTAAATTTGGAAATATATTCTCTGTGCTGCCCAAAATAGTGGTTTAAACTCTTCATTTGTGCATGATTAGCAGACAACTTCCTGCTTTCCAGTCTTGGAAAATACCACCAGCTCCCTTGCTGCTTTGCTCAACAACTTACCTCCATTCCAAAACTTTATAATTCTCTCCCCTCATAACCTAACTTCCCACCAGTAAGATTCTATTGACATAGGCTTTAAAAAAAAAAAAGACATGAATACCAAGAAGGGAAGGCATCTTCAAGGGATACTACAAAACAATCCAGCTCCCGATATAGATACATAAATGTTTAAGAGAAAGTAGAAATATAATTAGAGAAAAAGAAGCCCAAATAAATATTTCAGTAAAATACCCTGCAATGTATTTTACAAAGAATCAAACTGTTTGTTTCAAATACTATACAAGACCACTGAATAGGCATCAAACTTAGCCATGTTTGCAGTTCTTGAACTACCAAGATTGAAAATAGTTCATTTATCAGGATATCTCTGAAAGAGTGTCCTTTTTGTAATTGGAAAGAATACTTTGATAAGCTGCATTTCGGTGGGGAGGTAGAGGGCCATGATTAAAACCTCATATACCATTGTATAATAACAAGAAACTGCCTTCAAAGAAGTACAGATTCCCTAAGTTACCTTAGGGAATATGTTTTATTAGGTGTCAAAGTAGAGGTTGTCTTTAGCTTGATTAAATATTAATCAATGATATTTCATAACACAAGGTAAAAAGCAGTCATTCTTAATAAATATTTATGTATCTTCTTCTAGAAACAAGTTAAACTTAAAGTCTCCTTTTCTCACAGTCTTTTACTAAATTTTCATTTAATGTTTTAGACATTACAATTTAAATTTTCTTTTTAAATCATTACAGCAATCTTAGCCGTATCTGTAAATACTTAAATAAAGTCACTGTAATTATTTAATAAAATTAAAAATCACAATTTCAGGCTGTTTTTCTATGTATGTATTTTTAAGTATTGAAAACACAAGAATAAATTCATAATCAGTTTCATAAATGGTAAAATAGTGCTATTAGATTTTCTGATAGGGAGGACAGATACTTAAGGTTCTTCTTTATGTTTCCTCCTTCTCTCTATTTTGCTTGTTTTTCTCCAGGTTGTGTTTTTTAATGGTTGGAAAAGTGGGGAGAACAAGCATAGAGGAGAGAGTAAAGAAGTGTGTATGAAGGGGGAGACTTCATTGTACAGAATGGTCATTAACTGTGATGCAAACGCCAATGTTTCCATGGAAACCTCTGTCCACTACAGAATATACTGGAGCAATTTTTGAACCATTTGTCCATTTGATTAATTATGTCTTTGTGCCGAAGGCAGCTTGGCTTGATTGTCTCATCATGTATTAGAGAAGCTACTGCTCTAACAAATGGGTCTATTGTTTTGGGCCTATTCATCTTGGTGCATCCCTCTGAGCTGATAGACATTTCAACAAAATGACTGTCCCTTAATGAGCTGCAGCCTGTCAGAATTGTTTAGGGCTTCATGCGAGGCACAGCCCATGGTCATGACAGCCTCTGTTATTATGACAATGAGTAGGATGTCTATAAAAGAGTCCATATAAATACAATGACCCTCATTTTGATATCACATAGTTGCTTTTTAATTATCAAACCTATGTACATTATGCTCATAAAACACTCCTTAATTTTGTTCCAACATAAGCTATAGAGTTTCCTGACAAATGAACTGAACATGACCACCAAATTAAAAAGAGTAAAATACTTTTCATAATTTGATATGATTGTTCCTGGTTTCTAATTATCTGAAAAATATTATTAATGCAATTATGGGAACTGGCTAATGGAAGTAAAAACAACATTTTTGTTATATTCTAATGATATTCATGGTGAGTTTTTGGTATAAGCAAAAGTGGCTACAAGCTAATTTTACTTGAACAAACATTCTTCCAAAAGACACACACACACACAAAAAAAGGCAAACCAAACATAACGATATTTAAAAAAAAAAAAAAAACTTGGGAGGAACCCATAATATTTAAAAACACATAAATATATTTTTAGTAAATAGGACAAATACAACATTTTTCTAGTACTCCCAGCATATATGAGATGATGGGATAATAACCTACTCTGGTTTGAGAGTATGCACTTGTTGATTTGTTCTGAAGACTTGGGAGCATTGTTAGCCCAAAGCCCAAGTTATCTTTCATGGAGACTGGTATTCAATAACAACGTGTTTTTCTGTCCACACCAAATTGTAATAATTTTTCTAAAAAAGAGAGAACATATTGGCAATTTTGATTTCATGTTTGCTCAAAGCAAGAGCAAGTTCTCCCTCTGAACAGATGAATGCACTTTCTAGGAGGCATGGTGTGCCAGTCACAGCCAGAGTCAACATGCCTGAAACATTCCCTTTGCCAAAAGTTAATTATGACACTTAAGAAGAGCTTCCTATGTGTTTTTAAATTGTATATTTCAGTTTTGCTTCTCTAACTCTTCTGTGCAAGGAACAGACATGGAGTATCACTGTATATAGTATGTGTTTCAACTATGTCTCCATACAAAATCAGTGATTAAGTTGTGTCCCTAAAAATCACAGATGGAAATCACCACTGCATAGCTACCAACAGCCACACTTAATCAGTTAGCAACTGGGGATTAAACTTAATTCAGATTAATTTGTATTAGTACAGAGTTTGTAAATCAATTGCTTTCATATTAATTTACATGTTGTCTAGACATGACATCATGTTGATTCTTTGTGTGGTTCAACTACTAATTATATACTTTAAGGGTAACAGATGCAAACTTTTTGTTTAAAGCTCTGAAAATAAATCAAAGCTGGAGTGGTGGTCCAGTTTGTTTTAGGTTAGGAATTTTTTTTTTTTTTTTTTACCTTGGTGCAAAACTACATACTAAAGTCTAGAATAAAAATAATTTAATGTGTTTAACATAGAAATGGCTTCAGATAAAGATAAAGAGATATTTATTAGCTGGTGATGGGAATTCTAGAAAAAAAAGAAAATTGTTAAAAATTCCACCAAAGCCCCCAAAACTCAATCAGTTAAGTAAGACACTGAAGCATTATGAAAATGATTCTTACTTACAGATTTTAGTTTGCGTTTCTACCTGGTCCATTCAGTGTCTAAATCTTACACAACGGAGTAACTGTTCTGTGGAAAGCATTTATTTAATTCTGATAATTCATTTAATTCTAATAACTTTTAGACTTCTCAGAGTTTAATGGTTCTCAATTCCAGAATACAGTAGGGGATCCTGGTAAAAACTAAGCCAACAAAAATAAATAGGAAACATTTCCTTCATTTCTTAAATTATCACTTTCTATGATATAAAGATAAAGTTGTTGGCTTTATGTTCAGCTGAAAAAATATCATCTAAATTCATTCATTTACTTGCTCATAAATTTTCCTTAAAAACAAGAATCTACAAGGTGTTCACAACTCTAAATTTTAGCTTTTCTTATTAGGCTTATCTCTGGATTTTAAAATAGACAAAAATCCAACAGAATTAGTCATTTTTTCTACTTTTAATTTGCCTAATTTGTTTTAGAAAATGAGTTTTCTCATTATCAGAATGTATGTCACAGAAACCTGGCTATTTTAAATCAATGTCAGTTATATATTATGCATTTTATAACCCCATTTTTATTTATCAGGATATCCATTTTCTCCCTTCAATAATAGTATTCCTTATGTGACATGAGAAAGTCATTGCAGAAAAGAAAAAGACTTGATGCTATGTCAAAGTGATTCATGTGCCACCTACTTTGGATGGAGGAGGAAAGACACAATGCCAATGCAGTGCTACCTTTGTTACGTGTATCTTACCTTACATGTAAAGCATGACATTATCTCCACTCTGCTAAATAATTCTATTGTTTTCTGTACTCTATATCGAAGACTGCTTCTACCATTGAAATGCTGGATATGTTAATCTTAATAAAGCTTTCTTTAAATGTTAATATGCATTAGTAAGATAAGCATTATTCTACTTACATGTTTGTACATCACTGTTGATACCAACTAGTACCTTTGTCCCTGGATAAATCTTAATTTGGGAGACCTTTCCTGAAGTTTCACTTTCAAATTAGCATTGATTAAAATTTGAAAATGACTTTAAACTGAAATGTAAAGTTATAAATGTAGTGCAAGGGAATTTCCATATACCCCTCACCAGGATTTCACCAAGGTTCCTTAAATGTTGACATTTTACATTTAAAATGTTTCCTCTCTCTCTACACATATATAAATATATGGGTGTATTCTTTAATGAAGATAATTTTTTAAGACTCCAAGGGGACTTCAGTTAACAATTAATCATTTCCTATTGCTTTGAACATTATCTAAAACAAACATATATTTTTATTTGCCTTGGATAGTTGATGTAGCATATGAAAATAATCTTGTTCTTCAGCTTGGATTTATACTAATAGGCACATAAATTACAGTGAGGATTTATAATGTGATTTATAAATATATTAAAATCACACCAAGGATCTAAGTTGCTATCCGGATGCAAATGTGCAATAAGAGAAAATGGACATTCCAGATTTAGCAGAACAGTTTCATATAAAACCCTCTTTACATGTTAAAAGCAAAGACATGTTTTATTTACACAGTATACCTTTAGCTCAGTATAATGCTTGTCTGAAAGAAAGAATCCCAGGCCCACTTTAAGGCATACAACTTCAAGAGAACACTGTGACTTTAGTCAAAAGGAAGGAAGCTAAGTTCTGTTGTCAGTGTTTGAAGTTATGGCATAACAGGTTTTCTTTGAAATGAAAAAGTAGGAAGCGGAAAAATTTAACCCCTCGTTTCAACATTTCTTAACATTTTATTTTTATCACCTTTCATTATTCTCACCAGCATCTAGAAGGGTATACAGAGATAATTCATATCAGGTAAAATTTATAGCCGACGAGGAACAAGATTGGATTTCAAAAGTTGCTCAGATTCCAGAAGACAGTACAACTTTTTTGTATGCTTATCATTGGGCTACCTTTCAATTCTTAAGAAGTTGACCTCTGAAATGTCCAGAAATTTCCCTCAGACTCAATCTCCCTTCCTCTTCTCTTCCCTTCTACCAGTCACTCTCTACCCAGCTACCCTTTGTTAACTTAGGCCAGGGAATGTACCTTGAGGCTTGACCTTGGTGCTAAGCAAGCAACCATTGAGAGGTCTAAATAATCCCTAATTATAACTTCAAAGCATTATAATGCTAAACATTCTATCCAAAATACAATTGAATAGGCTAGGAACAACACAGGTGCAGATAATTGAAAACTCTGAAGTGCCACATTTTTGTTCACACTCTCATGCCATGTTCTCACAAAACCTATTGGAATAAGACCAATAAAATAATAATAAAGCATTCTATATGGGGCATATTTTAAATTCCTTAAGATTTCTGAGTAGACAATCATGTCCTCTACAAGTAGGGTCAATCTTACTTCTTTCTTTTTGGTTTTTATGCCTTATACTTCCATTTCTTTCCTTGTTGTGTTTGTTAGAACTTCTAGCACTATGTCGAACAAATGATGAGAGCACACATCCTTGTCTTGTTCCCAATCTTAGGGGAAAGTCATTCTGTCTTTCACCGTTAAATATAATGATGGCTGAATTTATTTTTAGATCAACTGTAGAATTTCTCCTCTATTCCTACTTTTCTGAGAGGTTTTATCATTAATGGATATTGAATTCTGTCATTTTTTTTTTCTAGGTTGAATGGTGCAATCATCTGATTTTTCTTCCTTAGCCTGTTAGTATGGTGGATTATATTGATTGATTTTCAAATATTTAACTAGAC